>PVHX01017799.1:0-38845 GCA_004024805.1 Geosciurus inauris | reverse complement strand
GGTCTTTGATCCACTTTGAGTTGAGTTTCGTGCATGGTGAGAGATAGGGGTTTAGTTTCATTTTACTGCATATGGATTTCCAGTTTTCCCAGCACCATTTGTTGAAAAGGCTATCTTTTCTCCAATGTATGTTTTTGGCACCTTTGTCTAGTATGAGATAGTTGTATTTATGTGCATTACTCTCTGTGTCTTCTATTCTATATCATTGGTCTACAAACCAAAGAAAAACAAAACAAAATCTAAATCCTCCTAAAAATTTTTAAATAAACAACCTCCCTCACCGTGGTTCATTTGATTCATGCTGTTGCATAGCAGTCCCAAATAAATTTATTCTTATTAAAGCCTCTCTTCTGTGACCATCCAGTATTTCCATTGGAAATATTTTTCAACAGTTTTGTGACCCTGAAGCTTACAGAGGTTTAGTTTTTCTTCCCTTTTAATATCCAGGAGCAAGGCTATTTAGAATGGGTGAGTTGATTAGAACATCTGACTCGGAAAATGGGACAGCCATGAATTTGGCTGAAGATTCAGAAACATGGCTAGGGGACAAAGATTATTACCAGACTTCAGATGTCAGCAAAAACTTCAGGGTTGTAGGAGAAAGAAAATAAAACACATAAGGCTTAATAGCTTTTGCTATGGAAGTCTTTGGGGCAGGTTGGATGGAGTTATTTGCTGAAGCCATGATAGTCTTTTTGTTGCTGTCTAGCTGGATTAATTGAAGCCTGTTACTCACTCTATCTTATAAAACAGAAAAGAGTTAATAGCTACTCCTCAGTACATTCAGAAAATAGAGATGTTGGTGGTTCAGTTAGAGTCTGTCTGCAGAGATCTCGTCAGCATATCTTGGGATTATATCAAGTATTATAAATAGGCAAAGTTGAAGGACTTAAGTGAGACATTTAGACCCTTGTCACAGACTCTGGGACTGGAATTTGTTGTGCAGGATTTTGATTAAGGAGTACCTTTGGATCCATACCAGTGGGAAAAAGAGAGAACAAGGAATTAGGGACAGGGAGAAGTTGAGCTGAGATGCAAGCCTGACAGTGGCCTTGGTCAAACCTATGGGAAGGTCTGGCACTAAAATGGCCCATCAGAGTTGTCTCATGTGAGGCTGTAGTAAGTAGCCAGTGCCTTCATACTTATTGGACCACCCTCAATAATGAGACTCCTGGCAAGGTGAGGCAAGCCCTAATGAGACTAGAATTGGAGGCTGCCTCTCCACCGAAGCCAGCAGCTGGGGCAACATGTCTTTCCTTGAGGATACATCACCCTGTCTTTGCCTCTCCCCCAAATTTATCATAACATATGTGATCCAACCCCACTTGTAGAAGGATGACCAGATACCCACTCTGTCTTCCAATTTCTCCCAAATAAAGTTTCAAGTAACTCACTAGTCCCCAAATTTTCTGCATCATGGACACCATCGCCAACCCAACACAAAACCATAGATCTGATACTAAGTCTACCAGGTACATAGTGTTTCTCCCAAGCAGGAGTTGTAAGGAAGTCTTACAACCCTGATCATTTCACCAGGCTATAGATGTACTAATAGCTATTTGGCAATGCCAGTGGGATATCCCAAAGTACCTCAAAATCAATGTGCTCAAATGTGAACTCATCATTTTTTCTTCCTTCTCAAGACCAAATCTATTTTCTGCTTCTGAATACATTAAGGCATCCACACTCCAGTTCTGAAGTCTGGGAATTGTTCTTGATCCTCTCATTTCCCCCAGAGTCACTAAGTCTGTAGATTTACTTCAGAAATGCCTTTTAAATTCAGTTCTCCCTCATCTTTCACCACTATTGTGCTAATATAGACCCTAGTTCAAAGGATGTTTATCTTTTGGTAATAGTACTCTACTTTTTTATTTTATTTATTTATTTAGGTACTGGGGATTGAACTTGGGGGCATGTGACCACTGAGCCACATCCCCAGCCCTATTTTGTGTTTTATGTAGAGACAGGGTCTCACTGAGTTGCTTAGTGCCTCACCCTTGCTGGGGCTAGCTTTGAACTCAGGATTCTCCTGTCTCAGCTTCCCAAGGTACAGGGATTACAGACGTGTGCCACCGCACCCGGTTATTTTTTTTTTAGTTTTAATGATACACAAAGTCACAAAAGTCCTAAGCAACTCAGCAAGACACTGTCTCTAAATTCAATATTTTAAAAAGTGGGGCTGGGAATGCGACTTATTGGTTAAGTGCCCCTGGGTTCAATCTTCAGTACCAAAAAAAAAAAAAAAAGATTGTACATATTAATGGGTTACCATGTAATATTTGATAATTGTACTAATGTTTTTTTGGTACTGGGGATTGAACTCAAGGGTACTCGACCACTGAGCCACATCCCCAGCCCTATTTTGTGATTTATGTAAAGACAGGGTCTCACTGAGTTGCTTAGCACCTCGCCATTGCTGAAGCTGGCTTTGAACTCGAGATTCTCCTGTCTCAGCCTCCCTAAGTGCTGGGATTACAGGCTTGAGCCATCGTACTCAGCTGATAATTGTACTAATTTTAAAAAATCAAAATAATATATTCTCTTGATAGCATGTAATGTGGGAGAGTTGTCCTTCCTTGCCCCTGGCTGCAGGTATAACCATAACTACTGTTCATACCCAAACCTGTTCATCATCCTCGACATAACTCAGTATCCATTGAACAATACCTCCCAGTCCCCACCTTCCTTCCCACTCAGTTAACTTCTATTATACTTTCTGTCTCTCTGAATCTACATACTCTAGGTACCTCATGTAATTGGAATCATGCAATATTTGTCCTTTTGTGTCTGAATTAGTAAGCATGTTTTTGAGGTCATATTGAGGTCCATTATGTTGCAGTGTGTTATCAAAATTTCACTCCTTTTTATGACGACTACTGTGTGTATATACTACATTTTGTTTGACCACTCATGCATTGATAGACTCTTCCCTTTTTATTTCCAGTGATCCTGCAAAAACCTCATAAATTTTCAATCCCTCAGCAGTTTCTGACTCTATAATTTAGTTTCTCTATATTGCCAGAATAATGTTACTAAATCAAATAGGATGCTCCTTCTCTGCACCCTCCCTGACACTGTCCCATTCTTGCTACACCATGGCACCCAGTTTATAGTGGCATTCAGTGTCCTCGGTATCACCTCTTCTCACCCCCAGGCTTGTCTGCTTTTTTTTTTTTTTTTTTTTTGGTACTGGGAATTGAACTCAGGGGCACTCGACCACTGAGCCACATCCCCAGCCTTATTTTGTGTTTTATGTAGAGACAGGGTCTCACTGAGTTGCTTAGTACCTCGCCATTGCTGAGGCTGGCTTTGAACTCGCGATTCTCCTGTCTCAGCCTCCTTAAGTGCTGGGATTACAGGCTTGCGCCACCGTGCCCGGCTTCAGGCTTGTCTGCTTTATACTCCTGGGTCCTATGCATCTGCCTCACCAATTACCTCACTGACCTTCCAAGCCATGCCCTTTTGTCTACTTGTTTTGCTTTATACTTTTTTTGTTTTGAGATGTTTTTGCAGGGGGGAAGAGGTGGAATATAATTCATTTTTTCTCTACTCACAAAGTAGAGTTAAATTTTAAAATTCATGATAAACTTTCTCCCATGAAATCTTCCCCAATTCCATCAGTTAGTTCTTTGTTCTTTTCTTTGTTTTCTCAAAATGTTTTTGTTCCTTCCTTTAATTTCAGTCTTTATTGCAGTTCTCTGTAATAATTTTGCTTAACTTGCCTGCCTCTTTTATATGACCTATATTTAAACTGTAGATTTCTTTTCAGATTTATTCAGTAATCCTAGTCAAGCCAAAAAAACTCTGCATAAATGAGGGTAAAGCTGAATGTGAAGTTGGAAGTCTGAGTTCAAGGAGCAATTTGGCCATTAAGTGGCAGGACTAGGGCACAGCCCTTCAGCTCTGTGAGTTTGTTTCTTCATTTGTAAATGACTCACCATCCTAGAGTGGTGTTGAAGACCAAATGAGGTCATTGATTTGGAGACATCTTTAATATAGTAACTGTGAGGCTGTTTTCAAATACCAGTTTTATTAGTCTTCTTATATTTGTCATCGCAGATGAACCTGTGCTTCTGTAGGGAGTTTTCACTTTTGTGAATTATTTCTTTAAGAAGAAATCACAAAAAACGAGAATGTAATATTGGAGCAAATGATTCATTTGAGTTATTTTCCCATTGTTCAGTTTGTAGAAGCTGTTGAAAATTGCAGGGATGCAGAGTCTAGCTGATGAAAGGAAGAACTTTGCAGTGGTTTGTGTGGTTTAATGATGGGCACTCTGTCTCGGGAGGTCATCAGTTCCCCTTCATAGGAGGTGTGCAAGTAGAGGGCTGATTAACCCTCCTGCCAGATGGTGAGAAAGTTTCGACCTGGACCAAGGAGGAACGGAGGGTTGCACTAGCCTCCTTCTAGTGTTCCTCTCATATTGAACATATGTAATTCTAAAATTTACATACAAACCATACTGAGAGATGTACCAAAACTTTTTTATTCTATTCAGGAGATAAGATATAAAGGTTGGTTTCTTATTAAACTTCTTTAAGTGAAAGCTGTAGATGCAATATAAGATCTCAGTAAAAAGTCTGACATTTCTACTTTGTGAATCAGTGCTAAAGCTGAGATTTGGTTTTGAAATATGAAAGTAAACTGTAACTGCCTCAATTTAAGTCTCTAGGATTTATATTTATATATAACCTTTAAAATTCTTCCAACTTTTCACCCTGGAGGGGAAAGAAGAGAAATTATAGTCATCTTACTTACAGCTAGAATTCTAGAGAGATACTCGTTTTAGGTTAATGGAAAACTGACATTGCATTCTCCTGGGCTTCCAGCAGTTTCCACCCGCCTCTGACTGATGTGAACTCTCACACCCAGGGACATAGTTGTAAGTCTCATGTGTTAAATTGAGTACTTTTGTGATCCAAACTCAATTGCAAATCACTTTAAAATACATTTCTTCATGGTATTTTAAAAAACACTATTTGTTTTTAAACACTGTCCTTTCACAGTCCAAAGCTGCTTCTTAATGTTGTTATTGCTCATGGCAAACCCATTTCAATTCTCTGAAAATGACTTTTCAGTGTTTTCTATTTGTGCTGTTGCCACTCAAGCTGGCACATCAACCCACCCACCCACTCACTGCCCCAAGAAGACAAATGTGGAGTTGAATTTGAAGTGCATGATGTCAATGTTAGAAGGGTCAAAACTTTACAATCCCGCCCCTTTATTAAGTTTGAAGAAATTGAGGTATGGGAAGGGATGACAAGGCATGTAGTAGCAAAATTAAGAATTCAAATTAGATTATAAGCCTTTGATCCCTGCCTCATGCAGGGCTATGAATTGGGGTGGGGACCCTGAAAGGCTGCAAAGAGGTGGTGTAACTCTGTGGTGACTGCCAGCTGGTCCAATGGAAAGGCAGTTTCCTTTCAAGTGGTTTAGTAAAATATCTGGCATCATCCTGCAATTAAGTCATCCCTCTCACCACTAGAGAGGGCTAAGGACTCTGCTGAAGTACACATTGAACAGGCCAGGTGACCTCTTATCCCTTAACAGGTAGATATGGAGACAGCAGTCTGAGAACAGCACCCTGATAGAAGGAGAGAGAGTGTAAAGATGGAAGTGTCAGAAGAGGGCCACAGGAGCACTAGAGTCAATGAGGCTGATGTGCTGCATTGGAGACTGGGACAACTGAGGCACAAGGGGTGCACATTGTCTCCAAATACTCCTCAAATCCCTTGAGAGGCATTCTAATGTGAAGAGGGAGGGGTTGGCACTCCAACGCAGAAGAGGCTGCCTTGCTTTCCCTTACCTTGTGCTGTCCTGCAGCTCAGATATGGGTGTGACTGGCCTCTCTGAAGGTGAGATACTTGCCTACCTGCCTCTAGGAGTGATAGGAATTTACTGAGACCTCATATCTGGGAGGGCCTTATAACTCTAAAGTCTATAGAGATACTGTTCATTATTTTTTCTTGGTTATAGTTAGGTATTAACAGAATCAAAATATTATGGAGTGAAGTTTACATTTATGAATTCACTCATTCATTGGACATTTCCTGAGCTCTTCCCAAATGCCCTTGTATCATGCAGTCCCTGTGTGAAAATAGTCACTCCCTATAAAGAACACCAGTCCATGGCAGGGAGAATAATATAACACTAATATGAGACTTGCTATGGTGGAAAGAAATGAAGGGGAGCCTGTGGAGACTCAGAGGAAGGATACAAAGTAAACTGGATGGTTGGGGGAGGCCTCAGGAAAAGTTTGTTGGAAGAGATGATTCCTGAGATAGGCGGTGTGGGGTAGGAAATCAGGGCTGAATGTTCTAGAGAAAAGGAGCTACATGAACAATTATATTGGATAGGTGAAGGAAGGCTGGACAAGAAGAACTGGGAAGCCCCTCTAAATGGTGAGAATGTGACAGACACATTTATGAAGATATGAATGGTTGTGAAAGTTATGTACCATGGTAGGCCAAACCCAGGCCTGGTGATGAATAAATGCTTCAAATGTCTGCTTTCTTTCAGCCTCTCCTATGTCGTACCTGGCTTGCATACTACCTGTGAAACACCTTCCATTTGAAAGGCCTGGGCTCTTTATATGACCTTAAGGATTCCTATTCCTTCCAAAAGGCTCCACTTTTCCCTTTCCATGAAATATGGGGATTTTATTAGCTGGATAGGATGAATTGGAAAAGAAAAACTAGGAACAAATGTGAAAGTCAAGGGGCTGCTGAAATGAGTAAGAGATGATGAAGCCCCAGGTTCAGCTGGTGCCTGCTTATCTTTCTGTCAAGGCTCCAGCCACTCCCCACCATGCTGGCCTGTCCCTCAAACACCTGGCCAGGGACAATGTGGGGGCTGCAGTGAACCTGGCTGCCACCTCTGGCCCTACAGTGATGAGATGTACCTGCCAAGAAGGAAGGATACCTTTTGTATATTTGCAAAAAGAAGTCATAAGGACTAACAGGGGCCCTACCTATATGTACCTTCCATTTCAGACATCATTTTATATAATTTGTGTTCCTGGTTGTGTCATGATTTTTTTCCTACCTCTGTGTTTTGAATATTTGGTTTTCCCTGCTAAGGACTGACACACACGCACACACACACACACACACACACACAGGTCCATGTGCCAGGTACCTTTTTTGGTAATGAGAGTTTAGTGAGAAGCTCACAATCTCAGGGAGATGTATATTAATGAAAGAATTATACAAATGCAGTAGTATACACTCTGAGACATGCTTTGAAAGTAGTCATTGGACCATAAGACTCTATGCTGAGTGGTGAGTATTCATCTCTGTGATATAGGCGGCACCTGTGGAACTGTGACTGGGACAGTGAGGTATGAGAGTCAATTTTTTCATTGCTGTCACAAATACCTGAGAAAAACAACTTAAAAGAGGAGAGATTTATTGTGGCTCACATTCAGTACAAGGTTGGCTGGCTTCCTTGCTTAGGGCCTGAGGTGAGACAGAACATCTTGGCAAAAGGACATAGCAGAGCAAGCTGTTCACCTTATAGCCACCCAGAAGCAGAGAGAGGCAGAGACAGAGGGAGAGGAAGGAAGCCGGGGTAAGCAATACCCTTCCCCAGCATGCCCCCAGTGACCTCTTTCCTCCAGCTTGGCCCCACCTCCTTAAGTTTCCATCACCTCCTAATGCCAACAGCTGTGAATCCCTCAATGGATTAGTCCATTGATGAGGTCAGAGCCCTCATGATCCAGTCATTCAATTCCCAAAGCTCTGAACATTGCTGCATTGGGGACCAAGCCTTTAATGCATGCATCTTTGGGGGATGCTTCATATCCAAACCATAACATATGGCTTCTCTTAGGGTGTAACTTTTGAGCTGAAATGTGAGGCACTAGTGGAATTAACCAGGTACAAGGATGGTTGTCCTTCCTTCACTCTTATGCATTCAACAGCATGCCCACGGATCCATGGGTGGTGTGAGGTGGGTCTGGAGTGCAGCAGAGGCTCTGTGTAATAAAGGAGGAGAGCTTGAGGAGACCAGAAATGGAAGGAGGGGGAGAAATGAGAGAATTGCCGGGGTGGAGGGGACTGAGAACCCTCCTGCAGTAGGAGGTTGGAGAAGGGGTGGAGGAGACCTGTGAGGAATTCTAGCAGGCTGCTGAGGAATGTTTAAAGTAGGATGGTCAATATTCAATTTTAGATTGTGCCTCTGGGGTTTACACTCCTTCCCCGCCCAAACTTCGTTATAAGCTGTTGCCCACAAATGATTTGCATGAATGGCGGGGGGAATCAGCCGAGTTCTCAGTCAGGGTCAGTGAGAACAGCAATCAGACAGCTGAGCAGAACTCTTGAGTCTCATGAGAAAGGTCAATGTTTGGAAGCCAAAATTTGGAGGCAGTAGCAACAGGAGGCAGTCACAGACTTGGCTGTATCTATACCTCGGAGACACAGGATTGTATGTATATCTGGTATGACCAGAGATTGGTGTGCAGTGATGATCAAAGGCAGCACTGAAGAGGATCAGAGGAGGGTGGGCAACCCCTGCAGGGTGGGGAAGGTAGGTTCTTCTCACCTGGTCCCTGTCAGTGGCGGGGGCTGCAATCTCATTCTTGCCATCTGACACTCAGTTGTTTGTGCTCCATTTTAAGGAGATGCCTCCCTACCTGCTGACTCCCCTAGTTTCTGCCCCGCCAGTCACAGCACAAAGCCCACCAGACCTTGGAGGATTTATTAGGTCAACAGGCATTTATTGTCACCTATTATTCCGGGTACAAAGTCACTTTGTGTGTGGCTATTGGCCCCTGCCCTTGGAGTGCACCATCTGGAAGGGAGACATCATCAACCAATGTGATCAGTGTCCTGACAGAGCCAGGTCCATTGGTTGTGAGAGTAGGAGGGTGACCTTGACTGTTTGGTGTGGTAGGGCAGCTTTCTGGAGAAGGGACACTTAAGCCAGTCAGGTATTTTCCAGGGTAGGCAGGCAAAGAGAGCAGGGCAGAGTCCCACAGACTGTGGCTCCTGGGCTGTGTGCTGCCCCTGAGGGCTTACCCCAAGACGCACAGCAGCATCTCTTGATTCTTCATGCTTTCAACAAGTCATCTCTCTCCAACTGGACTTTAAGTTCCTTGAAGCAGCCATGGAGACTGTGCAGGTTTAGGTTTGAGAGTAGAAGAAAGAAGAAATGAGGTATGCCAAGCCCTGTCCCTTCTCCAAGAGCTCCCTTCCCCAGTGCCATCTGGCACTGTGTTTAAATTGCACCCTCACCCCTCACTCCTTTGGGTCTGATGGTCACATCTGTGGAGCCACCAATGGAAATATAAAGCCCTTCTCAGTAGAATCATGCTGCAAATAGATTACCAGGGGTTGAGAATAGAAGGAGATGTGGGGGCACTAGAAGGGGAATGAGAAAAAGGTATGGTGAAGGTGCACTTGATTTCTGGCAAATTGTTTTGCTACTTTCTTTATATTTTTCACTTTTCTAACCTCAAGACTCGCATACAGTAATGATTCCCAAATAGACTCAACAAGAAGGTGGAAGCGGTGTTTTTGAGGTAGGAGTGTAAGGTAGTGTAATAGAAAGAAAGCTCAAGTCTGGAAAGGCACTATGAGTCCTGCTGTGTGTGTCTGAGCAAACCCAGTGCTCTCTCTGGGCCTCTGTTTCCCCACTTGCCAAGTGTGTTGGATTAGATGCTCTTTGGAGGTTCCTGTGCCTTCAGACTCTGTGGCCTCCAGTTTGGACAGCAGGTGGGAGCAGAGCCTGTCTCTGTGTTGAATCTGTCTTGGCCAAAGCCAAGTCTGTGGAGTTATGCAAAATAACCCCAGAGGAAGATGTTGACGGACAGCAAAAGGATGGCGTTGATGTTGCAGACGGTTCTCCAGAACGGCTCCTCCTCGATGCTGGTCAGCTTCTGCTCTAGTGCAGCCTTCTCTGCTGGGCTCAGAGCTTGCTCAGGGACCCTGGAGAGCCCGCAGAACCAGCCCCAGAGCAGCTTTCCCCAGGACCTGTGTGGGGCTGGGAGGAGAAGGCCAGAAGGGGAAGGGGAGGAGTGTGGAAGGGGCAAAGAAAGGTCAGAGAAAAGAAAATGATGAGAGTGAGGGTGGGAGATGGTGAGAAGCTGGGAAGGCGGGGGCTGTCCTGAAAGTGGGGGGGAACTTTGTGCAAACCACAGGCTATGCTGAGTCGGCATCTCGGGCTGAGCTCTGGCCTTGGCCACAGCATCCATTCATGGTGCTGAAGCATCTTTTTGCAGGGGGTGGTATGTTAAGGTGGTTGGACAACACATTTCACCATGATTCAGAGTGTAAGTCCAGAATAAGTACAGAGGAAGAACATAATCTTACAAAGGAAGGAGGAAGCATTTGAGGCAGACAGACTGCTGCCCCTGCTATGGGGACAGACAGGCACAGGCACTGCACTAGAGGCCGGGAACTCTCGGCTCCAGGGCCAGCTCAGCCTCAGGAGATTGTGAGACCTACATAATCCACTCCACTCCTTTGAGTGCAGGTGCTTTCTCCCTCAAATGCTTCTATGACATATGCCCCATCCTTGTAAGAGTTGTTTTGGGCATGGAACGAGAATGGAGATTGGGCAGCACTTTAAAAAGTTACCAGAGCTGATATAGAGAGAAGAGGCTCTGGGGAATATAATGTTTGAAATGCACAAGGCACCTCCCCAGTGCAGAGGGCCCACTCAAAGGCTAAAACTAGCACAATTCATAAAAAAAAAAGTTTAAAAGAAACAATAAAGGAAGTAAATCTTTTGAAAGTATACCATATAAACTAATATAAAAAGGCTTTCATGGAGATGGCAAAGAACACACAGGGAATGAGCATTTTATTATCCCAATGGCTTTCGGATGGGGCACTCGGTGAGTTCAGCATAACCACAGAGTGTCAGAGACACTGGGAGCCTGGATGCCATCTGGCCTGTCTCCTTCATTGTATAAAGGTGAAAACATGCTCAGGAAAGAGAAGAGACTTGTTTTAAGTTCACACAGCTGCAGAGCTGCACTAGGAACAAGATGAATGCAACATGTCGTTGGTGCTGGGCTTTATCGTTTTACCAGCTGGCCCATACGCACTGTCTTTAGATTTTCTCAGTGGTTCCTGAGGTAGATGACACACAGGGTTTCATGTGTGAATTCACAGACCCAAAGAGTCCACTTCACCTAAGTAGTTACTAAATGGTGTGCAAAAGCAAACCTAAATCTAACCAAAACCTGGGATGTATATACTTCTTTCAGATCTATTCACTGTCCTTTAAATTTCTGGTTTTGGCTCCAAATTGTACTGAATGGCCTACACCTGCCCGTGGGTCTTTCTGAGGGCACTGCTTCTTCCTGATTCCTGATGTTCGTTTCTCAGGGAGGAGACTGCACATGGTGCACAGCGGCAGGGCCTTCCCTGCCCTTTCCCTCCTCCCCAGTGGTGTGTGGGGAGGCGCATGGGTTTCTCTCCTTGGATGTTGTAGCTGACTCAGAGCCTTCTCTTCTCCCTGTGGCCATCCACAGGGAGCAGGCATTCATTCCTCTCTGCTCTCCGGGGATGCTCTGCCCTGGGTCCGGGGGCCATCTAGGGAGTGTGTGGGGTCTTCCTAACCACTGCTGTCCACCTGGTCTGGGTTTCAGCTAGCTGTAGGCAGTACAGGATGCTTCCTCCTTGCTCTCTCTGAGGAATGCTTCCCCTTCCCCTCTCTTCCTCCTCCTGGGAGCTGCCTCACCTACCCAGAGCTCCTCCTTACAGGATGATCTTCCCATGCCAGAAGCTTTATAGGGGCAAGGACCTGGTCCTTTCAGTGATGAGGTGATTTTTGAGACCCCGGTATCTGGTGCATTGGCCATAAACTTGAAAAAGAGACAAGGAGTTGTATTTTGCCAAGCAAAATACACCTGATGTATTTGGGTCAACCACCTAAGACCAGGAAGTGTGACTTTGATCTTTGGTGGTGCTTTCTGAAGTGAGTCCAGGTGTGTTTTGACTGTGGAGGTTTGTAAAGGATTATCTGGCTTTATAGATGGCTTTTCATAGTGGGCCATTGATGTTTAACTGCTGTGGCTTGGGCAAGAAGCTTTGAACCTTAGCCTTGGTTGGGTTCTAGAGCTTTTGATTAATTCTGGGCAAGCAGCTATTTCTCTAGATTGAGGGCCTCAAGAAACACAGGAGCTTGCTTGGGCCTCAGGGACAGCACAAGGCCCCCTGAACCTGGCAAAAGCCCAAGAACCAGTGACAGAGCATTGCCAACCAAATGATGCTTTTGTAATCTTGTCTATGCTTTTGAACTTGCCAGAATTATGGAAAGTTGGGCACCCCAGAGGCTGGTATAGAACTAAGACTTTTTCTGAGGCCTGACAGAACTATGAAAATCCAGTGGAAAGCAGCTTCCAAAGAACCCCAAGTCCAAATTTAGGACTTAAATTTTATTGAATTTTTAATCCATAAGGGCAAGACAGATTTATTTTAGATTTTATCTTGCAAACTGATAAAACTTCTGGATTTAAAATTTTTTCTTGGGAATATTATAGTTGAGAAATCTCAATAATGTCATTCTATCATAAGACTATCTTCATATTATTTAATCTCACCACAGGAAGGAGAGAACTGCATTATGTCTAAAATAGGCACATTTTGTCTTAGAATAATTTAAATTAATATACTATTCTAGCACATTTCAGGACCTCTGGGAGGCACAGTTTATAAGCCCATCAACATTTCGAGGAGACCTCCAGGAGGTGATTCTTTTGGGGCAACTCATGCAGACAGATACAACCATATGAACACATGGCTGCTCTCCTCCTACCAGGGACGGTCATGGCTCTATGTGATTGTAGGCAAAAGTGCTAAACCCAGTGGGAAGTAAATAAGTGGTGGTGGGGACAGGGCAGGGTGTTTCTTTGCCATGCCTGATATTCCCTTCCATGTGGAGGGAACTCAGTAGGCGTAGCACTCTTTTTGATTTTCTGCTGTATAGTCCTTCAACCCAGGAAGGTGAAAGGACCTTCCTGATTTGGGAAGGATAAGAGGGCACACTTGGCTCAGCCACTCTCCTTCAGAGGTGGTGTGGGCTATTTGATTAAGTCGGCTCCAGGACCAGAAGAGCACCTTAGTCTAATGCTGAAGTTCAATATCAGGGACAACACCTCCCGGTGCATATAAACCAAATCTTGCCACGTATACTATGTCAGTAACGAGGATGATATTTTGGTCCCATCTGTCTTACTAATCTGACTTATTTCTCAAATAGTTCAATGGTCACAAAGGAGGGGAAGATGGTATTTACTGGGCTCTCTCAGAGACCCCATCCCAAGTGACCCCCAAATGGGGCCTTGGAGGCACATGACATGGCATCTGTCCCCATTGTTCCTCTGTGACGCACATCTCTAGCAATCCCTCAGCCTACCTCCAGCTGGCTCCAAGCCCTCCATCAGGTCCTCTGCTGCTCTACCTCCTGCAGGGCACTCCTCGGCTGGCCTCTCTGGCAGCCCTGGTGCACTGTCCTTCTTATTCTCATAGGCCTCTTTCTCCAGCTCAGAGCGGGTGCAGTTCCTTGTCCACCAGGTCAGACGAACAAGCTGGAGGGAAAGGACATGCAATCTGGAATCAGAAGTCCAGCTGTAGAAAAAGAGGCCCCAATCATGGGAGGCCCTCAGAGCAACAGCAAGGAATGCATGGAACAAGGCCAGGACTGAGGATTAGGAGTCTGGATCTCCGCCCTGGCTGCCCCTTCAAGTCTGAGCACAGACTCTCCAGCAGGCCTGTGCTAGGTGCAGGCATACAGACCAGAATCAGATGTGGACCTGACCTCATGGAACTCACAGACTGCTAGAAACCAGGCTGGACAGGGAGGCAGGAGCCTCATCACAGAAGGCTTCAAAAGTCAAGCTGAGGAGTTGCTACTTAATAAATAATAGCCACAACTCCTTGTAGGCCATGGAGAATTACTGCAGAGTTTAGACAAAGGGATGTGAAAGTAGGTTCTGAGATTTTTAAAGATCTCTTGGGGTAAATTGAAGGGGTCCAACCTGGAAGCTGTTCCAAAATTGAAATAAGAAATCTTGTTTTCCTGTGGTATTGGATAGGAGGGAGCAGTATTAAGGGATGTTAGGGAGGTAATGTCTTCAGGACATGGTGACCTGTTGAAGGAATCAGATGAGGGAGAGAGGAGGGGCTACCATGGCCCGTGGGTTACTGCCTTGGATGATCAAATGGGTCTTATTCCTTCTCAGGAATAAAGCACACAGGACAGGATCAGGTTTTCATGCTGATGAGGGATGAGAGGGAGAGAGATAGGAAGAGAATGAGAGAGAGAGAGAGAGAGGGAGAGGAGAAAGAGAGAGAACACATGAATATGATGCTGAGCTTGAAGAATCTGTAGAACTTCCAAGTGAAGAAGTTCAGTGAGGAGTAAAACAACCATATGTCCCCTGGATGGCCCCAGTGGTGTTCCTTTTTCTTCCTCTTCAGTGGCCCAGCAGGCACACACAGCAGGCTTTCTGGCTGACACAGTGGTGCTGGACCCAGCCATAACTTAGTGAGTTCAGAACCACCTCCTTTCCAGCCAGGCTCTTCCCTGGTTGCACGTTGAGCCAGGTATTCCTGCTCTGCTCTCAGCTTCCTCCTTTCCTGTGTGTCTAGCTGCACCAGGCCCAAGCATGCCCCTCTATAGGATCATGAGAGCCTGGGCAGTTTCTTTGCTCATACACATCTCACAATAAATCTACTTACACTGTGTGTCACTAGAAGTGTGTAGATGGAATCAGTTTATGTCACCAGGAAAGAAAAGCCCATAAAGAAGAAGAAGAGTGATTAGAAGAGCAGGGGGAGAGAAAAAAAGGAGGAAAGAGAGGGAGGCAGAACTAACTGTAGGATCCAGGGAGAGATTCTAAACTGGGCAAGACTTCAGTGAAGAGTACACAGGCAAAGGAGAAGCGGAAGATTCAGTGACAGGCGGCTTCTGGAGGGAGCTCTGAAGGAACCCATCTCTCAGACTCATCTGGGAGAGTCCTACTTATCTGAGGTAGGGCTCATAGAAACCAATAGCATGAAGTTGTCATGCAAACTGTAAAGTGCCATACAGGCCTGGCATATGGTGGTACATGCCTGTATTCTCAGTGACTCGGAGGATGGAGGCAGGAGAATCCCAAGTTTGAGGCCAGCTTTAGTAATTTAGTAAGGCCCAGAGCCACTTAGCAAGACCCTCGAAATAAAATTTAAAAGTGAACTGGGTATGTGATGCAGTGATAGACCACTCCTGGATTGAGTTCCCAGTACCACACACACAAAAATCAATCTATCCATCAATCATCACCTTACAAGTGATTGTGTTACTCATGATTTCCACCCAGTGTCTCAGGTACCAACTTCTGGCATGGGCTCTGTCATAGATTGAAAATTCATATGTTGAAGCCCTAGTATTTCATAATATTGACCATTGCTAACATAATTTGTTAGTTTTTCATTGTTATGACAAAAACCTAAGAAAAACAATTTTGGGGAGAAAAAATTTATCTGGGCTCATGGTTTCAGAGGTTTCAATCCTTACTTGGCTGGATCCAAGGCAGAAACATGGAGGAAAGCTGCTAAGCTCATGGCAGCCAGAAAGGAGAGAGGGACAGGGTTGAGGAAGGGGCTGGGGACAAGATATTGGCCCCAAGGGCCTGGTCCCATGGACCTCTTTCCTCCAACCATGCTTCACCTGCATAGAGTTTCCACCACCTCCAAGTCAGCTTTCAATGTATTGATGCTCTGGTGAGGTCAGATCCCCCATGATCCAATCACTTCCTACAAGCCCCACCTCTGAACATCGCTGCATTGATGACCAAGCCTTCAACACATGAGCTTTTGGGGGACACTTCAGATCACAACCATAAAAACTGCACTTGGAGGTAGAGTGATTAAAGAGGCAATTAAAGTAAAACGAGGTGATGTGGGTGGATCCCAAATCAATGTGACTGATTCTTTTTTTTTTTTGGTACTGGAGATTGAACTCAGGGGCATTCGACCACTGAGCCACATCCCCAGCCCTATTTTGTGTTTTATGTAGAGACAGGGTCTCACTGAGTTGCTTAGCGCCTCGCCGTTGCTGAGGCTGGCTTTGAACTCGCGATTCTCCTGTCTCAGCCTCCCTAAGTGCTGGGATTACAGGCTTGCACCACCACGCCCAGCTAATGTGACTGATTCTTAAAAGAGGAGGAGATAAGGTCATAGACAGACACAGGGGTATGACCATATGAAGAAGGGAAAAGACAGTCATCTGCAAGTCTTGAAGAGTGGTTGCAAAAGAAACCAACCCTGCCAGCACCTTGGTCTCAGATTTCCAGCCTACAGAACCATGGGAAAAATTCTGTTGTCTAAGCCACCAAATTTATTGTACTGAGGACAACAGCCTTAGCAAACTAGCACAGACTCTAGCGGGGAAAGGCCTCAAAAGACTGGTCATCTACGTTCAAGGACTGGCAAATCAGTTATATTGGAAGAGTTGAAGATTTTGACTTGAGTTCTTAATTGGAGAGCCCTTTCTTTTCTCATGTACTTGTTTGTTGACGGTTCAAAAAATATCTACCCCTTTCAGTCCAACTCATCAGTGTACACTGCCTGATCTTGGTAGAGGCTGCCTTCCCGTCTGTGCATGGATCTTCCCATCAGTTCTGGTCCTTCTGTGCTTTGTCTTTATATAGTAGCAGTTTGTGGTGGCATATCTTCCCCGTGGACAGTTGCTAACAGGGACCATTCATCTTTGTAACCCCAGCACAGTGCCTGGCACATAGAGCGTACTCACTGAGTAATTTTTGAATCAGATGAGTTACTTTTCTCTTGGCAATTCATAACCCAGTGAGCTCACTGCTCCCAAGGACATCTATATGGCAGCAGGGGAGACCATGAGCCAACAGGGTAAAACCCAGGAATTTCCAGGTGATAGGAATAGGGAAATATTTCTGGGGACCTCAGTATGAGCACAACACTTGCCTTTTCCTCAGGGATGGGCGTTGTACAGAGGCTGATGGTGACAATAATGATGGCTGTGAGTCCACAGAGGAGGAGGGCAAAGTATAGGTAATGGAAATCCTTCAGTATGGCTGGCCTTCTGTCCACCTCCCCGCAGACTGGGACTGGATATGAGAACTCCAGGATCATACGCAGAAGCCCCGCTCCCAGGCCAAACATGAGGCCCCAGAAGGCTCCCTGTGGAGAGAGGGTGGACATGGGCAGGGGTGACACTGGGAAGCAAGGGAGGGGGGCCTTCAGAACCTAAAAGCTGCTACATTTCTAAATCTCTTTCCTACTGGTTTATTACAGTGTTTGGCGAGTTCATCTTAGCGAGCTCCTCATTAATGTGACTTTGTCTTGACTTAGAAAGCAGGCAGAGGTGTGTACAGAAAAGCCTAGGGCCTTCAAAACTGGACTACAATTTGAATTGGGACTCTATTTTGAGTGACTCTGAACCAATGCCTCTACCTTGCTGGCTTGGAGTGTTCCTATATGCTGTATGAAGAGAGAAATTGATAAATTCTAAGTAATACATAGTCGGTAATCAAATGAAATGGGATGTGCTTTTGTAATATGCCAGGAACACTAGTATCCTCTACCTGACAATATGATAAATCAGAAATTGTAAAAGAGATTTCCCCCTTTCTCTCTCTCTCTTTTTTTCCAAGAAAAACTCTGGCACCACCAATTTATTATAGTTTAATAACTTATTGAACTATAAACTATATTTAGTGGCACCACTAATTTATTATAGTTTAATAATTTATTATTATTTGTCCCTAACCTATACTTGTTCCAAGTATGAAAGAGTCAGATGATGTATATTTTAAAATGAGACATTAATTCTGACTTTAAAACTCTTGAATGAACAGACAGACCCAGAATTCCACTGGTCCTGCTGTGCACCATGGTTATCAGCAAGGTAAGACCTTTGCCAACAGCAGACACCTTGCTTACATAGGCCCCCAGGGAAGGAGTCTCTGTGCTCGCCTTCATGTTGAACTTCAGCTCTCACATTGATCTTGGGGAGTCATGTCCATGGTGTCCCATGGTCCAGCCAGCAGAGTTGGGTCTGTGTCTTCCAGGCTACCCTGGGGAGTAACTAAGGTTCCAGTTTCAATTCCTCTAGCTCCCCCAAACTCTGTCAGGTTTTAGTGCAGTCACACACATGATGTATGTGCAGGCACCCTGGGAAGTTCACACTTTAGCGTCATCCTTACCATTACTATTATTTTGCTCACATATACAATGTTCCAGTGTTCAAGATATAAGGCAGCCTAAAGGTCCTCAGCTCTGTTTTGTACTTTCACAAATAGTGTTCCTCATGTCCAGAATGCTTATCCCTTCCCATTAACCCTTCAGGTCCCAGCTCAGTCACCTCCTCAGGAAGTCTTTCCTACCCCCTCCCAGGAGTCCCATTGATTAGAGCTTGTGCACTTTTCTCTCCCAACATTCACTGTACTTTATTATTTTTGCTTATGTACATCCTACAACTTCTCCTTGCTGGCCCCATGAAGGCAGACCTGTGAACTTTGTAAACAATAACATCCCTGAAACTGTCATAATCGGATTGATAACTGTGGAGTGGATGAATGAATCTAGACCTGGAGCTATTCAGGGAGATGGAAACCTAGAGGGGCCCATGTGGTTGCCCAAAGTCCCAGAAACCAGCAGATTGACAGAGGACTCTAGACCCTCTGTTGTATAGGGAGAAACACGAGGACTTCACTTACAGGCTCTGTGACCCTCTTGCAGAAGATGGCCAGCAGGAAGAGGGCAGTGATGGGGGGAGCCAGGTAACTGGTGACAGCCTGGATGTAGTCAAAGAGCTGCCCACTGTTGGAGCTCTGGATGATGGGGATCCAGAGGATGCTGATGACAACCAGAAACACCACAAACAGCCTGCCAGGGAGAGCACAGGGTCTTGTGAAACACACTTGGGCAGCCATGACCTACAGAAGGTAAAGGCAATGCACAGACACCAGGACGGGAGAAGAGAGGGGAACACATGACCTCTGGATCAGAGAAGGTTAGGTCAGGATCTCAAATACTAAGATGCAGGAATTTAGACTGTGAAAATTCCATAGATCAGAATTTCAGAATCCAAGAGACTCAGAATTATAAAATCTCAGCATTTGCATATTGGATGTCTTTTATTTTTTAGTTAATTTATGTTTGACACTTGGGATTAAACCCAGGGGCACTTTACCATGAAGCTGTATCCCTATCCCTTTTTATTTTGAGACATGGTTACTAAGTTGCTGAGGCTGAGCTTGAACTTTCTCCTGCTTCAGCCTCCTGAGTTTTTAGGATTAGAGTCATGCACCACCGTGCCTGGCTGGATGTCTTTTAGATCATGTCACTCACCCACTGTTTAAGGAATAAACCATACCTTCTATCCACCACCCAACCAGTCAAAGGCCTCTGGCTCTGTTTGGCACACCTTTCCTGCTCTTTGCATTCTAGCCCTTGTGCAGGATAGTGCCCTTCTCCAGGATGACTCCAGCCTCCAAGGACTTCTCCCTTCTCCAGACTCCTTCAACTCTAATCCCCTCTCCCCTTTACATTGGCACTAAAATTAAAGCAAGAACTCCACCTTTTTCTTCTGACTCCCCTTTGACTAATCCTCACTCTGTCCTAGGTCCCCAAAGCATTCTTGATAGATGGGTTTGTAGATGTATAAACAATTTGAAAAAAATGTTTTGGATGTGCTGGATGCAATAATACATATGACCAGGAGATGGTGCCCACATCCCACTGATGAATTAAATAAATGACAGCAAAACTAAGCAGTTGGTGGGCAAAAGATAAAAGGACATTTATGTAAGGTCTCTGGGCACTTATCTTCCTCTTTCCTTTTCTCCCTATTTTCTCTCTCTCAGGCCCTACTCAAGCAGGGGCTACCAAAGTGCCCTTCCTGTTGCTCATCCCTCTCTTCTGCCATACTGTCAGATCTAGCAGTCATCACTTCCTGTGCTAGGGCTGGGACTGCACTGGGGCAGAAGGCACCCAGGTGGAAGGAACAGTGAGTACAAAGGTGGAACGAGATGTCTAAGCTCACATTCCTATGTGCCAATCCACCAAAGAGGGAGGACGCTCTTTACTCCAGAAAACCAAGTTAGGGAGGCTTAAATTATGAAGCAAAGATCTCAAAAAAAGGCCCCTTAACTCTATACAAACTATAAATCACCAGCCTATTGAGAAGTAGAAAAATTATCTACCAAGTTATACTCTTAAAAGCACAGACGGATACCTACAAGATAAAGTTCAAATTCTTCAACATGGCATTCAAAGCTCTGCATCATGTGGAGACATCTTTCCTACGAACAGCTCCCTTGAGGCAGGTACCTTCCTGTGTTATCTGTATTTCTGTCCTTCTCATTAAACTGTGAGTGTCCTGAGGCCAGGAGCACATGACCCATCCTGTGTGGTATAAGGCATGGTAGTGTTCGGGGTGAGCCTAATGGATTTAGATTCACAGCACTCCTGTTACCTGGAGATGACAGCCAGAGTTGGTCTGAAAGGCCCTGGAGGGTGAGCTGCTTGCTGACTATCCTCCCACTTATACAGTTTGTTTTTCATTTCTTAAGTGCTCTGTCATCTTCTCTCAATTGCTCTGTTGATCCATTCCAAGAGAAAGTCAAATGGGCAGGGAAGACATTTTTCTCTCCATTACTGCAGAAGGGGAGGTGTGGTCCAGAGATGGAGAGGGACTTAGCCAAGGTCGCATAGAAGTCAGCCCTAGAACCTAGTGCTCTGGCTTCTAGTCCAGGGCCTAGACCCAGATAATCTCCTATAGAAAGGGGGTGCTCTGGGAGGGCAGAAGGAAGGATCAGCACACCTGCCCACCACCATCAGCTCCTGCTCTGTGGCCTTCCGGCGGAAACGCTGCCACACGTCGATGGTGAACAGGGTGCTGCTGCTGTTGAAGATGGAGGTGAGTGAGCTCATGAGGGCTGCCATGATCACAGCAATCATCAGGCCCCGCAGACCTGGGGAGAGATGAGGCAGGAGTGGAGAGCTGGCCCAGTAAGTGCTCGGTCAGGTCCATGGAAGCTGTAGCAGAGTCAGAGCCAGGAGTCTGGGGGTGAGGATGTGATAGGAAAGCTGTTGGTAAGGTTCCTGTCTAGCACAGATATGAAATCAGGAGACCCATGATACCAGAGTCCAGATTCTGGCCAGGCTCTGTTTCTGCAGGGTCTCATGGCCTTGGGTGACTCATCTGCCCTCCCTGAGCCTGGGTTTCCTTATGCATACCATAAGGTGTGTGAGAGACGAGGTGATCTTTAAGGTTTTCTGTAGCTTTGAGGTCTCAGTCTGGGTTTCACAGCTCTAAACAGTCATTGGGCCCCTGAGGGGCAGGAAAGTGAATATTTATAATTGCTTGTTTGTTTTTAGTGTTCTTACTCTTTTTTTTAAAAGTGTTTTCTATGACCATATTGTGGTGGTAGGCTAAAATCCCAGCCCAGGAAGTAGAAGCCTAGGTTTGTTTCCTGACTCCTCAAGTAACTAACTAAATGGATGCTTTTTGGACTACTCCCTCACTCTTTTGGGGCCCTTTACATTTTTTTCCATCTGAACAGAGGGTCACCCATTGACTCTCTGGAAAACTTCTGGAAATATGACTGCTCATCTCTGGGGGAGACAACTTCCCAGCCCTAGTCACACCTCAGGACTCTTTACCCCAAAGTCTATGTATTTAATCACTTCCTAGAAGACTCATGGGTGCCCTGGACTCAGGGTTCCAAACTTGTGTCCATCTTCCTCTGGGCCTCTGCTTTCCTCTGTGGTTAATAATATTTGTCTAGTTCTCCCACAAGACACCTCCACTCTCCTCACTCCCTCTCCATCCGTCAGCCCCTTCTTGGCTGCTCTCACCTACCTGGGCCTTCCCCCACCTCCACTAGTTCATTACTTCTCATTTTACCAGAGGGAGGGCACAACTACACATCCATTGCCTTCCAGGTCCTCATCCTCATCTACTTTCTAAAGACCAAGCCCTAGGAGTCCTCTTTGATCCCTCTGTCTTTCTTGTTCCTGAAAATCAAGTCATCAAGTCCTGCCAGCTCTACCTCACCAATGTCTTTAAATGGCTTCTATCTTTAAAACCTCTGCCTCAGTTAAGTGGCACCACTTACCTGGATCACTGAAGACACCTCACTGATATCTCCCTGCCTCCCTCAGTCTGTCTCCATGCAGAATCCTCCATGGAGAGTGGTCCTTCTAAAGCACAAATCCAGACACCTGGCCTACAGTCCCCCAGCATGTTCCATTGCCTTCTGAGGAAAGGACAGGCTGCAGAGCTCACCTGGCCATGACGTTTCTCCTTGCTGAGTCCATGCTGGGCTCCTTCCTGTTCAGACCATGGTCTCTCTCCTCTCTCTGGGAAATTGTAGGAGCAACCTCTCCTCTTTACAACATTTGCCACATCCCTCCAGCTTTGCCTGAGGCATTCCTTGGAGTCCAGCTCCATTTTCTTCCTTGGGGAGTCCTTCCTGACACTCCCCCAAGGCTGAGTCCGTGGCTCTTTAGGGTTCCCTTTGTCCCACTTGGTTACCACCATGTCCCTATACTCTGGTGAGTCTAAGTACCCTGGAGACTGCGTAAAGCCTGAGAGCAGAGACTTGCCTTTTATCTCTGCATCTCCAACACCAGGGCACAGAGCAGGTGCATTACAGACGTTTGTGGAAGTTCTGTGTGTGTGTGTGTGTGTGTGTGTGTGTGTATTAGACAGTGGAGTGTAGAGGTGGATCCTCTTTTCCCTCCCCCCATCCATTTGAAGGGCAGTTTCTCCTGGGCAGTGGAGACTGGAGGAGGCTCGCAGGTGGGAGTGGCGAGCAGGGAGTCGGGACTCACCAATGGGCATGAGACCCATGACCAGCTTGGGGTAGGCGATATTGGAACACCCCACTCGGGCTCCACAGACTCTTTGGCAGACATCAGGGTCCACACAGCCCACCTCATCTGAAGAAGAACGGATGGCAGTCAGGCCACTATCTGCTTTATGACACTACAGGAAAGTGTTTGCTGGAGACTCTGACTTTGTCTAGAAGGTCAAGGGGCAAGTGGTATCTGGTTTCTTGACAATTTCTTGCCCAAATACAACACTGCAATACTTGATGGACTCCTCTGGGTTTTAGATCTCATATCATGATGAAGGCAAATATCCTTGGAAGGTGCCAAGAATGCCTTAATTGGCTTTGATTCCCATAAAAAGGGAAAACAGGATATAAAAATGGCATTCAGATACAAATTTCTCCTGAAGTACTTATTATATGTTTGGCCCATGAAACCTAAAATGCTTACTGTGTGATCTGAATAGAAAAAGGTTTCTAGTCCTTGCTCCGGCCCCACCTTACCCAGGAACGCCTTCTCTGGAATCCCTTGCAAACTACATCCCAAAGCCCAAAGAGCAACATTGGCACTTACCTGGGTACAAGGCCCGGCTGATCATGCCAGGCATGACAATGAAGAACATGGGGAGGATCTTCAGGTAGCCCCCCAGCACCGAGCCTCCCTTTGCATGGGACAGACTCTTGGCAGATAGAGACCTCTGCACAATGACCTGAAATGGCAGCAATGGAGGTGTGCTGCTCACATTGAGGAAGGGCTCAGCTCAGCCACAGGTGAGCCCTGACACTGGCCACTGAGTGCCCCCACTTGGTCCCAGGAGGTCCAGCTCTCTATGCATCCAGGTACCCGGGTTTTCTTTAGGAATCCATCTCAATCCCTGGTGGGCCAGGCCAAGCCTAGTGGGGACTCTTACCTGGTCTGTGCACCAACACCAGGTGGCCAGCACTGTGAGCCCAAAAATGAGACCTGGCCATGGAATGTCTCCGCTCACAGGGTCCCGAAGCATGTGGAAGGCATCAGGCCGTGGGAGGTGACAGGTAGTATTGGGCACTGTGGCATTGGGGATGGCCTCCCTGTACCGCTGCTGTAGGCCTGGGTACCAGCCCACCTCCTGAAAACCTGTGGGGAGAGACAGTGAGAGAAACAGTCCTGAGACTGCACTAAGCTTGTGCTTGCAGCTCCCAGATCCATATAGTCTCCTGGGTTAGAACTGACATGATGATTGGAAGCAGGAAGGGAGATGGGGTTTCAGGCTCAAGATCCCTGGTTTGGAGTAGAGAGAATCCTGCTTTTTTGAGAACCCTGGATTAGAAAGAGGACGTGGCTATATGCTCTGGAAAGTTCCAGGCAAGTTATGCAAGTGACAAACACAGATCAGAGAGAAATACAGGAGTGAGGATGGGATGATTTAGGTCTCTTCCTTACCTAGAAACATGAGGACCAGGGCTCCCCCAACCATAATCACTGTCTGCAGAGCGTCTGTGTAGATAACGGCTGTGAGGCCCCCTGGGGACCAAGGAGAAGCCTCATTAGTCGGCACCAACAGGGGGTTCCTCTCTAGGTGCCTTCCCTTGGCCATGCTGGGGAGACCCAAGAAGACACACAGCCCTGTTGGCAGTAAGCTCTGGCTACCTGCCTTTCCCTACACCTAAAGCTCCCCTCCATCCCACCCTGGGAGGATGGAGGCCGGTCACAGGCCCATGTGTTTATATGGAGTTTTTCTGCACCTGACAGTGTCTGGCTGTGCCCATCATGCCATAACTTCTTTTACTGTTGTTGTTGCTATTCATTCCATTCCTTCTTGTGCTGTTAGCTCTACCAGGAATGCTCTCTCCTCTCCCCTCCCAATTCCCATCTCAATGCCTTCTGTCTTTCAAGACAAACAGCCATAAGTCAGTTTGTCCTGTGCCAGCGTCCCAGGGTGCACAGCCATGTGTGAGATACATTGGAGAGGGTAGATCTGAGGCCTTTGCCTGGGGCAGCTCATGGTGACTGTGGTCCAGCAAGAGTTCCTTTATCTGCACCCTGCTTCCTGACATAGGCAGTCTTTGCTATCTCTCCTGCGCTGTCTGTCTGGCTCTGTTTCCTCATTTCTTCCCCTTTCATCCCCTCTTCCTGTGTCCCACTGTGTGATTGAGTCTGTTGATCTAGATTTTCCTCTTATCCCACATCTCTGTCTCTCCTTGTCTGTTTCTCCCTCTTTTTCATTCTTTCAAGATTGATTTTCTCTGTCCTCTGTCCCTCTCTCTTTCTCTTTGTCTCTCAGACTCTGCACACCCAAAGGCCCTCTCTTCCCTACCTGCAATGGTGTAGACAGCTGTCACCACCAGCAGGATTGCTGTGGAGAGATAGAGGTTCCACCCCACGGCCATCTGGATGAAGAGGGCTCCAGAGAAGATGTCAGTCTGCAGAGAACCAGGACCCATGAGCCAAGACCACTGGAGCCCCTGATTATGTGTGCTGTGGGTATGCCACCTACCAGTTTAGCACACCAGGCACCCTCAGCCTTCATTGCTCAGTGAAGATAAACCTGAAGCTCCACAGTAAGGAGTATGAGCTTGATCTTGTGGATACTGGGAGCTATGGAGACTTTAAAGCAAAGGAGTACTGTGTAAAGCTTTGCAACTAAGAAAAATTAATTGGCTGATAGCCTGGTCTGTTGGCCATGGACTGATAAGAAATGAAGTGGAAGATTGAGGAAGTGAGGGCGGGAGCTAGGGAAGAAGAGGACATTTAGGAGGAGAGAGTAGAAACTTAGCAGGTTGCTGATGCTCCCTGACAGAACAGAAGCCCACGTGGCTATTGAATGAACCCATAGGTTACTCAATGTGGCAGGAGCCCTAGTGCTGGTGACCATGAATTCTGGATAATCTACATGTTTGGGTTTATTAGAGTACCTGAGAAGGCAGCCTGTGCCTAAGGATTGGTGGAAGAAGGGACCTAAAAGATTTTTCATCCCTGGACCTGGCAACTGAATGACTTAGTTGCCATTAGTCCAAGCTTACTGACTACATCCCATGCTTTATGAACCCATCACAGGTCTACACCATGGAAGGGTGGAAGGAGACCTGCACTGGGTCATGGGACGGAAACTTTAGTTTCACTTCCAGGACTGGCCTTCTGTGTGAACTTAGGTATATCATTTGACCTGTCTGGGTTTGTTTCCTGAGTTTACATTCTAGGCAATAAATGAAGAGTTGAGGAATGAATCAGTTAATGAAAGGATGAATAAATGGATGAACTCTAGAGAGTGAGTTCTTTGAATGTTGGGGCTGCCATTCACTTCAAACATTTATCATTCATCTCTGATTGCCCTACTGCTGAGGGGCACATAGGTTATATGGGTTCTTCCTTTCTTTTGCCCTTCCTTCCTTCTATCTCTCCATTGGTCATTCTTTCCTTTCTTCCTCTTCCATCCCTCCCTTCCTTCCAACCAATCTGCAATTGTCAGTTCCCTGTCAGCATCAAGTCCATGGTATTGCATTCAGAAATTCCTCAATCAGCAGTTTCAGGGTCAAGCTAGGCTCCTGAGTAGTACCCACCGATATCTTGGTGAAGATATAGAGGATGAGAGACAAGACGGACATGTACACCTGGATCCTCTGGCCCCCAAATCTTTTCTTTAGGTACTGAGGCATTGTGACCACACCAGCTGCAATGTACACAGGGACAAAGATCCAGCCGAGGGCCAGGAGCAAACAGGTTGCCTGGGAGAGCAGAGAGAAGGTCCAGATGGTGAAGGAAGGTGGAGGGTAGCCTCCTACCCAGAGGCAGCGTGTGCAGTGGGACAGCCCTGAGCAGGGAGGTAGAGGACCTGGGGCCCACACCCAGTCCTTCCAGGTGACTTCAGATGAGTCCCTCTTCCTCCTCCAGGGCTTGGTTTCCTCATCTGTAAAATGGGTTCTCAATTTGTCATGTAAACTTCTAAGCATCTCTAAGGTTTCTCTCAACCCTAAGGCCAGGGATGGAGGTAGTTTCGGACCCTCATTATCCTGGAGCATCCAGGTCAGCTGCTTACATTCCATTCAAAGCCTCCCACGGCAAGGCCTCCAGCAGCCCCTGTCCCAGCCAGGCCGATGAACAAGCCGCTTCCCACATTGCTGGACATCAGAGATGCTCCAATCTGCAAGGCACAGATGGGGTCAAGGGTCAGGGCTAATCTGAATCAATCTGGGATCAGGACCACGAGCAGTGAGCAGGAGGCATGCAGCTACATTTATTGGGCACCACACTGGGCACTTCATATGTCCTGATATAGTTAATTGACACAGTTACCTGCAGGGAGGGTTTTAATCTTCCCCATTTACAGAAGAAAAGCCTAAGTCAAGAAAAATGAAGTCACTGGCTGCAGGTCACCCAGTGAATACGTGGCAAAGTAGGAAAGAAAGGAAGCCAGGGGAAGCAGGCCCCCATAGGAAGGGCAACGCTGTGCAGTGGAGCCATCAGCCTAAGAGTGTCCAGAGAGGAGGCTGCAAAGGCCAAGGAAGCTCCCACAGGAGGTGGGGAGGCCCTGCCACACCCCTAGTTCCTGTTGACGTCAGGGCCAGGCCAGGCAGGTGGAGGGGCCAAGAGGCTGAGCCCAGGCCAGACCATTCTCTGAGCTGAGTTCATCTTTCTCCAGTTCATCTTTCTCCAGTGCCACTAAGGCAGTAGAAATCATAATAATGATACAGATGATGCCAATTATTAGAGCAGTTGGTGCTTGCTCAGCATTGCCAAGACCAGGTCATGTTCTGTGTATACAGTCACTCATTTAATCCAGAAACATGGTTCAAATAAATATCTCCCAGAGATTTATGTGTTCCCAGCATGTGGCACTATTGAGCAGTGGTGGAAATTTTAAGAAGTTGGACCTAGTGGGGGGTCTTAGGTCACTGGGAACCTGCCCTTGAAAGTAATTATGAGACCCTAGTTTCCTCTTCTTTCTCTTTTGCTCCCTAGCCATGAGGTGGGTAATAATAAACCTTTTTTTCTTGATAAGCTGTTTATTTCTGATATTTGTTATGGTAACACAAAACTGATTAACACAGTTATTACTCCTATTTTACTGATGAGGGAACTGAGGCATAGGTAAGTAAGTTCCCACGTCCCAGGATTAAGACATGACCAAATAAAGATTCAAATCCTGGATTTCTGGCTCCCATAACCATTAGACAAATGGTGCTTGACACCTCTTCCCAATACCTTGTTCCCAGAGGTGCTAGGAAAGGAAAAGGATTGAGAAATTCAGAGACGAGGTGGCAGAGCTGGGTAAAGGCATGGAGATGTGTGACCTGATGTCGCTGAGGCCCTTGTGCTGCCTCCACCCCAATATGTGTGCATGCAGTCACACACACACACTCATGCTCAGACACACGTGTGCACACACTTGTACACATACACTCACATGCACAAACTCACATACATACATGCACACACATATGCACTCACAGACTAGCAATGTGCACTCAAATACACATGAATATATGCAGGCTCACACATGCCTGCATATAGACATGTGTTCACATATAAACATTCTTACATGCACACTTACACACATTCACTTGCACACACAAGGACGTACTCATATGCATTTTCACACTCACACTCATGCACACATGTGCATACCTTGCTCATGCACTCACCCATACAAACATGCACACATATGCACAGGCATGGACCTATGCTCACACTCACGTGCACTCATGCACCCACTCATTCTCACTCTCAGGTGGCCCAGGGGTGCTGACAGGGCTGGGCTGGACCACATAACAGAGCAGAGAGCACGGGGCCCCCTGCTTCAGAGGAAGAGTGCCTCCCGTGGGCAGTGAGGCATGCCCACCTCACCCTGCCCAAGAGACTTGGGCAAGGTCATGGGGAAGGCAAGGGAAAGAGGGCATTTGAGACTTTGGAGGAGGGATGGCTGCTGCTCCTTTAGCATGCCCTTGGAGCACAGTCTCAGGACTAGATGGACAGCCAGTCACACAGCTCCAGCAGTAGTGGACAGAGCTTCCCGCCCTGAGGAGTTGTTGTGAGCCCAGCCTCAAGCTGAACCCAGGTCTCTGGTGCAGGAGACACAGTTCACAGCCCTGAGCAGCACATCCTCTTTTCCCCATGGGTTCCCACACTGTGTGTGGGGTACACAGGAACCTGCTAGGGACACTCTTGCTTGGGGGCCTGGGGTTTCCTCAGGCCCACAGAAGGACCAGAGTTCTGCCCTCTGCAAGCAATGGGCAGTCAGCCTGGGTTCCTAGGCCTTCTCCTAATCTGGTCAGAGGAGGCTGCTGACCTTCTTTCTTCTTGGCCTGAATTCTTTCCTGGGCTGTGATTAGGGGGGCACTGACTGAGAGAATCACTTCCAAGGGCTTTACTTTCTCCGAATGTGGGTGTGGCTGGCAGCTCCAGTGACTTCTCCCTGTCCCTGTGACCTTTCAGGCCCTCAACACTCCACAGCCCTGGGGATTCCATCATGCTAGACAGCTTGAGGGGCCCCTGCCTCTAGTTCTTCCTGCCTCAGATACTCAAACCCACCAGAGAGCCCTGCATGCCCCTGGGTTGCCTCCACTCTTAGTGTGGTGGTGGTGAGCGGGGAAGGTGGAGAGAACCAAGACAGGTGGGGAGATGGCTGGTGCTGTGCGTGAGAGTCTCAGTGGGATATTGTGAGGCTGTGAAAGTGCAGATGTGTGTGCATGGATAGGATTGCATGTGTGAGAGTGTGTAATTGTATGTGAGTGCACACATGTGAGCATGAGGGTGTGAGTGTGAGTGGGATGTGCCTGGGTGTGCAGACAGCTTCAGTTTCCACTGGGCTGATGACTCTCCTGTTAGATTTCCAGGGTAGGACTTACTTCCCTCCATCCCATTCTGGGAGGAGGAAGTTAGTTCTGAGCACAGGTGGAAATGTGGGATGGGTTGATGGGGTTTTTGCCAAGGTTTGGAGATCCATTTCTTGAGGTGGTTGGAGATTTCTGCTGATTATCCTCACTTGCCTGCTCTTTGCTATGAGCTGATGTGTCGATTCCCCTAAAACAAAAATTTCCTACCTCCCCCTCCAGTCCGTGCCACTGCCTAGAGCTCAAGGGCTTCCTAAAGCCCTGGTGCCCATACCTAGGAGGTGCCCATGGGACACTTGTCCGAGGGATGTGTTAGCAAGATCACTTGCTTGCAGGGTGGATCCGAGTGGGAGGTTGATCCCTTGGCCCAGGGAGAAAGGCTGAGAGGAATTCGTGGTGGTGAGAGGAGGAGGGAAGTTGAGCCTCTGCATGGGTGGGGAGGAGAGGGAGGAAGGTCCACTCACCGGCCACCAGCTCATGGACCTTCCCGCCAGGAAGTAGCCACCAATGGTCCCTCGGCTTGCACGGATGGATGACTGGAAAGGAAATGTCAAGAGACAAAGACTTCCTGAGCTTCTCCTCAGCTTCTGTCCTCCACCCAGGCACTGAGGGGATGCGAAGGGTGAGAAGGGAGGGAGGGCAGAGCTGCCTGAGTGCTGGCAGATTGTGCCATTTTAAGTTATGCATCTTTGGGAGAGCTGCTTCCTCTCTGTGAGCCTTGGCACCTTTCTCCCAGATCTGGTGTGAAGAGCAAAGGAGATAAAGGATGTCCAAGGTCTTCATGAACAGCCAGGGCTGTGCGGGTATGCCCACTGGTAATCAGTGTTCCCTTCCTCCCCTCCCACAGTGTCTGCTTTTAGGACATGGTTTGGAATCTCAGCCTCTGGTGCATGGTGACTGCCTCTCCCCTCCTCGAACCTGGGCTCCCACACTGGAGAGAAGCTGCTATTCCTCCCATTCCGACCGGGATTCTGGGCTTTGATTAGGATGACAGGCTCTGTTTGGAGGATTCCCTTGGCCTGGCCTGAAGTCAGACCACACCACTGAGCCCCATCCAGGGGTAACCAGTAGGTGGCTAGCCTGTCTGGGGCCATGCTCTGAAGAATGAAGGGGAGTGAGAAGTGCAAGCATGTTCTCTGGGGACCCTGGGCCAGGGCAGGCAGTAGGCAGGGAAGGGTGAAATCAAAGCTTGTATTCCAATGCCGAGGGCAGCAGTTCTCTGACTGGGTCTGAGATTTGAGAAATCCTTGAAGGTAAGAAGGAAAAGGGAAAAGAAATTAAAGACTAAAGGGCCTTGTGCTTGTTAAGCTTTTGCTTGAACTTTTCTGTGTCACCTCTGATCCTCCTGGAGGCCATAGGAGGGACACAAATTCGTTTTTTTCAGATAAGGATGTGCAGCCATGGGGCAGGAAACAGCATGTCCAACTCACGGTAGAGCTGATACTTCTTACTCTGACCACAAGCCACTGAGCACCTGCCTGCTTGCTTCTTCCTTGTACCAGTTCTGGGAGGCAGAGACTGTCACCTCCCCTTACAGGGGTGGGGACTGAAGCCCAGAAAGTGTTCCTGACAGCTCAGAAAGTGACTAAATGGGACTTGGATCAGAGTCTGCCTGACAGCTGTCTCAAGGTGCTAGCCTCTCAGTGGAATGCTATGATGCGGATAGCAGTCAGGTACTGTGCCAAGTGCTTAGATGTGTCCTGTCACTGAATGATCACAACTTTCTACAGCCCTGATCTTACTCTCCATGTTCATGTGAGACAACCAAAGATCACAGAGGCTTCTATATTCCCAGGGTCATGTGACTCTGATTGCTGGAGTAGGGACCTGGGCTCGGGGCTCCCTGACATCCAAGCCGGCTCTTTCCTAGAGCCACAACTTTTGGGATCAATGGAGAACAGAGGGACCTTAGAATATGTTTGGTGTCCTTCCCTGAGAACACATGAGCCCCAGCTCTTTGGCCCAGATATTAACAGGATCAAGAGGGCTAGCAGTCAAACTTTCTCCACATTTTGGGGGTCTTGAGTTGGAGAAGCAGGAGTGAGGCTTAGAGTGATTAGGGGTGATTAGGACCTGAAGTGACAGATGCATAGAGATAGGGAGGTGGACGTAGGGGCTCCAGGCCTGGCCAGCCTCTGGCTCACTGTGTGACCTCTGGCAGGCCAAAGTCCCTCTGGGCCTCAGTTCCCTTCTATGGAAAGTTGGGTGGAGGAGGACAATTTCTGAAGTCAGTTCCATCTCAATTCCCTATGACTCTGTGATCTTCCTTCTGCCCACCTCTGCACCCAGCTCCTGCCTCCCTTGCTAGGCCCTCGCCCCAGGCCCCACTCACCCAGATCCCCACAGCAGTGACGAAGACAAAGTAGGTGACCACCACACCAATGTCGTAGGCATGCAGGCTTACTTCAGAGCCCAGTGCTGAGCGTGGAGCTGTCTCAGTCCTGAGAAGGTTTCCTGAAGCTTCAGGCCCCATTACTGCCAGCTCTTTCTCATTTGCTAGAGTCAATCCCCAGCTGGCTGGACTTTGAGATGCTCCTGGTTTCATTCCTTTCCTTTAATAATTAATCAGCCCCAGGCTCCATTAGCCTTTGAAAAGCTCTGAGGCTGGCACATAAGTTACTCCCAACTGCCACTCATCCCCTGCAGGACTCTTGCCCCCTCCCTTTCCCTGCTGCCCCTGCGAATGCACACACAGGTACACACACATGCACACACACCCTTACTATGCTCAGAGGAGCAGGGGAAGGAGAAGAAGGAGCAGAGTCACGGATCCCAAGAGCTTGAAGGGACTTCAGAAATCAAGGTGCTTAAGCTCTTGCTATGTGGAGGGGAAACTGAGGCCTAGGAAGGTGAAGCTGGAGCTGGGACTGGAATCCAGCTCTCAGAATCATCTGTTTGATGCAAGTTTCCTTCACCCAGCAGGAAGGAGATGGGGGAAGAGAAAGTAAGCAGCCACCAGGACCCTTGCAAGGCAGCCACCGCACGTTCCCTTTTCTACCATGTCGGGCACTGAGCCCCAGGAAGAGACAAGAGTTATTCTAGGGAACAGAGCAGGATCTTCTGTGACAAGACAGGACCAGAGTTCACATCTGATGCTGGGTCCATATACCTCTCCTGTGCTGTGATAGATGGAATGGGTGGGCCTTCTCTGAAGACAGAATTCCCTGGGCCCAGGAAGGACTGACTTTGGGTGCTCAGGTAGCCTGCCTTCCAGTCCCAGCTGCACCTCTCACCAAAGTACAGACCACTTTGGGCAAATTGCTGAACGTCTCGAAGTCTGGGTGTCATCATTAATGTGACCTGTGCCTTGCCTGCCCCACAATGCCAGTGAGGTTAGGATCACTTCTGAGACCCCTGTAAACCTGAGCTACTACATGCTCTTGGGGTTAATATGGAGAAACTAACACTGACTACCATCTAGCCTAGGAGTCCAGAGGCCTGGCATGAGACATGCCTGTTTACATGGTCTTTCCAAACATTTGGGATACTAGTCTGGTATCGTCTTACATGTACCTGCTGCATACACAGGCCAGGGGCTCAGGTTGGAACAGGTGAAGAATCCCTGCTGGCTCTGAACCTATGGGACCCCCAGCATCCTATGAGAATCCCAGGGCTGGATGTAGATAAGGAAACTGAGAGTCAGGGTCCTGGGCATCCTCTTCCCAGTCCCTCTGACCAGAACTTTAGGCATAGGTCACGCCATACTCCAAGGAGCGGGGCATTGATCTGGGACGAAGCTTAGGTTAGTTCCTAGCTGGGACAGGGCCCAGCAGAATCCAGTACTCATTAGTATTAGATGCCAGCAAGGTAGCTCAAAGTGTTTGCAGAGGAAATGTCTTTCACATCTGTTTGATGATGAATAAGAGTTTATCAGATAAATGAGAGGAGCAAAGGGAACAGGAGCAGAGTTAGCAACATCAGGAAAATGCAGAGGGCCAGATTTCTATCTTGGGGGTGAGCTGTGTGGATGAGCAGAGGGAGATGAAGCTGGCAGATCCTTGGGTGTTCATCAGGGAGGGGAGAAAGACAGGTCTGGGCTCAGGTCACTGAGAATGCCACAGTGAAGGCTCCTGGGAAGAAAGAAAGGAGCAGAAGGGAAGAGGAGAATAGCAGGAGAAGACTGCTAACTCTGCACTTCCTCCTGCTTTCCCCACCAAGAAGGGCCCACCTTGACCCTAAGGGTTGCATGGCCTACATGCCCCCTGCCTCCTATCATCTCTTGAGTTCTTGAGGCCAGACCTCAACCCCTGCACATTTTGCCTAATTCTAAACCAGCAGATTTGGGCACACAGGAACTGTGGCAGGGAAACTTGGAGATTTTGGGAGCATCCCCCTCACTCCCAAGCATGAGGGTCTGACCCCAGCTTGAGACATGGAAATGACAGGAGCTTCAGATGTGGTGTGGCTGGGAGGTGCTGCTTTGAGATTGGCCTGCAACCTGGGGTGTGCAAAGATTTTGTAAGTGTGTGTGTGTGTGTGTGTGTGTTTTGAATAGATGTGCATTACATGCATGAAAAAGACAGTGGAGGATCTTCTTAGATCCTGTCTGTGGGCTGGCCACTTAGCTTCAGTCTACACAATCTGAAAGCAAACACTAAATTTCAGAGACTGTGGAAGAACTGAACTTGGTGCTGTATCTAGGGTACACTGGGGAGTTCCCCAGGCTAAGGGATCCTGGATAATCCATAGGGAGTGTCCTTAGGAAAGTCAACCTTGTCCCTCCTCCAGTCCACGAGCCAGAGTCTTCTTAGAAGTGTCAGAACTTTCCTGATCCCTAAAACCTCTCCCTCCTCACACTGCAGCTTCCAGGGGTCAAAAGTAGGGCTTCTCAAGAGGGGAGGAGGTAAATGGAAAACAGCAAGCCAACAATATCTCCTTTTCCTGAGACAGAGAGACCTGAAGCCAGTCCCAGACGGGGGCAGGGCCCTCAGGGAGAAGTCTTGCCTCCTCCGAGTGAAGATTGAAGTGCTGAATAATCTAAGGCATTTGGCATTACGATTTCTGAATAACATCTGGACTGAAACTGTCTTCTCAGACTTAATGTGAAACTGGATAGCCATAGAATATGGCTTACTGGTAACCAAGAAACTCCCAGAACTTGAATTTTAATCTAAGGGTAAAGGGAAATGCGTACTCCATTGAACTAGCTGCTTAAGAAAATCACCCTTAAGATCACACACCTGGGTCCACCTTGTTCCACCTACAGTTCACAGTACATGGAGGACCAGCTGTTTCTGGAATCCACAGCCTGAGTATTCTTTAGGCTCTTGGCTGTGCCCTCAGCTCAGGGCCTCAGCTGCTGCCCAAGCAGAGAGGTCCTCATCCCTGCCATCCCTGGTCACACTGCAGAACAGGTTTTTATATGGAAGGGTCCTCTTTCTTGCTGCTGCTGGCATGTTCCCCTGTTTCCTGCCAATGTTCTTCTCCCTAAGAAGAATCTTGGTCAGTCTCCCTGTGCCTTTGGCTTCCACCTGGCCAATGTCCATGGTTAGTTTGGGATTTGAATTCAAATCTGCCCGACTCTAAAAGCTACTCTACACTGCTCTCTGTTCCTTCCTGGCCTTACTCTAGGGAGGGAGAATTTAGAAGGAGTGTCTCTCCTGGTGATGTTGGAATCAGCTCTGTGTTCCCTCTAAAGATGGGAGCTCTGAGTAGGGTGCCAAGGTGGCTGGACAAGGACAGGAACCCCCCTGTTCTGGGCCCCAGTTCTAGAGACCTTGTCAGCCCCTCTCCTGCTACCCTAGCCTCACTCACCCCTCCTTCCCTGCCCTGGGTTGCTATTCTTTTCACAAACCTGTGTTCAGCTCAGTTCAAATCCAAACACAGCTCCGGTAATCCTGCTGTGTCAGTCCCAGTTCCTGCCACTCCACAACTCCAGGGGCACTACTCCCCAAACACAATGCCAGTGGCACCCCAGCATTGTAGAAGGCAGTGCCTGTGCTCTTTGTGTTCTGGTTGGACAGAGAAGCAAGATCAAAGAAGCCCCTGTGTGAACAGGCTGGATGCTTGATCCCAAGAGGGAAGGAGGATTATGCAAAAGGGTAAAAAAGAAGGTGGAGACTAAGACCCAGGGATAGAGAAAAGAGAAGAAGATAAGGGAGTTGTATAGGCTTCTGCTCTCTGAACACTTACCACTGCCAGACCTGACTGACCCCTACCTGCACAACCTGGGCGGTACAAAACCTCCTGGGCAGGTTCTCAGTCTCAGGCTCCTGTGCCACAGCTTCAAGGATTGCGCAGCTTTGGCCTGACCTCCCACGGCTGCCCTGACAGCTCAGGTAAGGCTGGTATGAGCCCTGGCTCCACCCCCATGTAAGGGGGGAGGGGAAGCCCTGAAATCTCACTCCAGTCCACTGGGCCTTGGGTTCCGAGAGACTGTCTGTTCCTCTGCAAAGTGTGGTCCTGGAGGAAAGAGAGCTTGCTCTGGGCTCAGTGTTACCTGGGCTCCAGGAGTCAGATGGGAAAGGACACAAGGCTCAGAATGAGGTGCTGTCCCTGCTGCCACTGGCAACCTCACTCGCACACACCTGGGCGAACAGGTTTCTCAAGACAGGAGGAGGGCACAGACATTCAACTGCAAGATGAAAAATTCTGGAACTCTAATGTACAATGGCAACTGTGCTTAATAATGCCATATTGTGTACTAGAAATTAGCCAAGAAATCAGAGCCCAAGTGTTCTTACCATACACAGCAGGGTAACTAGGCAGGGATAGTGTATTGATTGATGTAATCACTTTATAATGCATGATCTATGTATCAAATCATCACATTTTAAATATATTTGATTTTAATTGTTAATTATACATTAATACAGCTGGGAAAAAGTAAAATGAAATAACACACACGAAGACAGGAGGAAGTGATGTCTGATGGTGGAAACACAGAAGCTTAGGGCGTTTGGGGATTGAGAAGATCTTGGCATTGGGCTAGAGTTCACGCACAGACGTGACAGGCTCACACACACACACACACGCATACACTCATACACACCCACCCATGCGCATCCACTTGACGTGTATGAGACTAGATTTGGGTCACATGCATGAAAATCCAGTGGGGGATCTTTTTTGATTCTGTCCAGCAGGCCACCTTGATAGGGATGGGGCCTCAGCTTACAGACTCTGGAAGTAAACACTGAATTCCAGAGGCTGTGGAGGAACTGAGTTGCTAATGGATCAGGGACTTCATCTTGGAATTGGGCTACAGCTCATGCATAAGCATGATGGCTTTTCTGTCTCTCTCTCACACACACACACACACGTGTTTGCACATACCTGACATCTGTGAGTGAGACATGGAAAGGGCAGCAGTGTGTCTTGGGAACTTGTCTGGGGAAACAGTGGATTAATGTGTAGTGCAGAGTTTACGGTCAGACAAGCCCAGGTCCCTTGAGGCCCCTTCACTCTCCAGCAGGTAACAGAGACAAGGCACTTCTCATTTCTTTCTCCTCTTTCTTCTGTAAAATGGAGATGACAGCTATCTCACAGGATGATGCAGGATGACATAAAGGTGGAAGAGAAGATGTCATGCCATTTACAATGGAAGGAAAGGCTGTTTCCTGGGCTTCTGGCAGGGTTTTGGGATGGAACATGACACCCCTGGCATGACCTGGCCTGGCAGCTCAGTGAAGCAACCAAATGTGACTCCCATGTGGGCTGGGAGAAGTTATTTATCCACTGAGCCAAAGTTCTTCACCTGTAAAATGACATGCTAAATGTACCTTGATCAGTTGGAAACATTAAATGAGATCGTGTGCATGGAACAGGTACTGAAATGGGACCCTTTGTGTTGCTTTTGGCTGAAGGTTGAAAATAATACTAGAGGTGCCTCACCTGATTCTAGAGGTGACGCAGTGCCTCGGGGGCCTGTGCTGTGGTGGCCATGGAGATGCACCCAGCCGGGATGATCTGCTCTCCCGGCCACCATCCCTCAGGACTGAACACTGCATTCTCCCTGAGGCCACACTTTCCCCAGCTGCTCCAGCCAGTGACTGAGCATGACTGAGTGTGACATGAGACCCAATTGGTGGGCATACTTGGACTCTTGGCTGGCTTGGCTGAAACTTCCTTAGAAGAGAGTTGGAATCTGAGATTCTTTTGCCAGGAGAATTCTGCCCAATTCTCCTTCTTATCTTCTATTTCTTCAGTCATTCCTCTTATTTTTCAGCCACTTCCCCAGGTCTGCAAAAGATCCTATGCTGTCTCTGCCACAGATTCTCAGAGGAACTGTTTTGCTGGCATCCCTATTCGTCACCCAGCCTTTAATGTGGCCATTTAAGAGTCTGAGAGAGGCTGCTGCCTTGGGAAGAACTGTTGGGGTGATGTAGCAAATCTTCCCTCTCCCACTCTATCTAGGGAGGAGGTGGGCTCTTTTACCCTCATATCAAGTCAAAAGAGAAGAGCTTTGAGGGGTTGTGGTGGAGCTTTATATGTGTCCCAAGACCTAGTGATTTATAGGAAAAGACAGCCTAGCCTGGGGTCATTCTGAAAAGGGGGATGGACTCCCACAGGATGGAGGCTGGAAGGTCAGGCAGGGTCTGGAGCAGGAAAATCTGAAGTCAGACGCCTGCTCTGAGCATAGGGCTGAGGGAAGGAAAGGCCCCAGTGCCCCACTTTGCTCTGCCTCACCCTGTCTACCCAGGACCTCAGTGTCCTCTGACTGGCAGAGGGTTTCTGTCCTTCCTGCCTCCTCTGGCTACTGTTGGCTGCCCTCCCTGAAGCCCAGGAAGTGAGCACATTTCACTGATTTCTCACAGGCCCTGGGCTCCCATCTCAGCACTGGCACCACTGGTCCAGTCTGTCCCCACCCCATGCTGAGCTCTTCAGCAATGTCTCTGAGATCCATTGAGCTGGAGGCTCCTTGAGGACTCAGAGGAGGGACAGATGGAAAGGTTCTGAGTGTCTAATGCAGTTGCCTTCTCTGCAGACATCATTTTTGTGAGAAAGCAGAGCTCATCCCAGATGGGAATAGCTGAGCCCAGGTGGCAGAAGGCAGCAGAAGTACAGGGAAACTGGTCTGGCCCAGGATCCCAAGAGGCAGAGATTGAGCCTCCTTTCTGCCACTGGCTCATTAGCGATTCTGGATAAGTCTCCATGCCTTTGTAGACCCCATTTCCTCTCCTGCGAGATGTCTATAGCTGTTTCTAGTGACCTGGGAGCTCTCAAGTGCAGCAGACTAAGTTATCCCCAAGGCCCCCTGTAGTCTTTTGGTGCAAAGACTCACGCAGG
>PVHX01017798.1:0-38777 GCA_004024805.1 Geosciurus inauris | reverse complement strand
AGGATGCCAGATGGCAAAGTCAGGGAAGGTATATTGGAGCAAACTGCTCATATCATAAGCCAGAAAGCATAGAGAGACTAGGAGACTGGAGTCACAGAATCCCATTCACAGGCATGCATCCACTGACCTAAAGATCTCTCACTAGGCCCCACCACTCAAGGTTCTACCATTTCTTAATAATACCGTCATGGGGATCAAGCTTTAATGCATGGGCTTTGGGAGTGACACTCATCCAAATCATATCATCATGCTTGAGCAAGGACCACTTTAATCTTCTGTATATCATTGCAATTTTATTATGTGTTCTGCCCAAGCAAGTAAGCACTACACTGCAATATCGAGTTCATTCAGACCCACAGTGGACCTTTGGCTGGAAGGATGAGACAAATTTCTTCCTGTTCAGGGAAAACCTGGCCCTGAGCCCTCTGCCAGTACCTCATCAAAGGACCACCCTCTGCTTTTGTATTTCATTCCTACACTCTCTGCCATCAGCTGCAGACACAGCTAACACTGCAGCATAGCCAGAGAGCTAACAGGCCAAGTTCAAGGGCTACTCTGGTCTGCCAAGAGCAATTTTTCCCTGTAACCTGAAAGGAGCAGACAAGATGGCTTGAAGCTCATGTAACATTTTCACCATATGCTGTTTTGAAATAAACTTGTTCCACAGAGAAAACCTTCAAAAGACTTTTCTTTGAAAATAGACCTAATGATAAAGACATGCTAAGTCCTAGAGCCCAGAGGCTGTTGAGAATTCTACATACTACCAATATCATCTTATCTCCTGGGCACTGTGGGGTGGAACAGAAGCTGCAGCGAAGTGTTGAATTTATTAGACATCTGTCAGCATCTGTCCCTCACATACAGGAGGACTTCGCTGCCAAATGAGGCACTGTCTGGTATAAAGGAAGAGTGAAAATTGTCAGGAATGCTATCTGAAGGTATTAAAAAGGACTGGGTTACACATGTTTTTGTTTTTTCTGCCTTTACCTATTCAGAGGCAAAGTGTGGAAAGACAGGTATGGATAACCTGAAATTTGTTCTTTTAAAAAATAGTTTACACACACACGTGTATGTCGAGAAGACCAGACAAGGATCAAAAGGACTGCAATCATTTCTCTCAAGTGGTAGAATAAGAGGTGATGTATAGAAATAAGTCTATAATTGTGTAACTATTTTCTAAATATTCTATGATGAATATTTATTACTTTGATCATAAGAAAAATAAAAACAACTGATCAAAAACTATGAGGAAAAAGGACCACGCGTGACGTGTTGGTTTGCTTGGGCTGCCACAACGAACTACTATACACAGAGTGGCTGCAAAGAGCAGCAGTGTGTTTTCTCACTGTTCTGGAGGCCATAAGTTTGAGATCAAGGTGAAAGCAAGGTTGATTCCTTCTGGAACCTCTGAGAGAAAATCTATTCTGGGCTTCCCTCCTAGCTTCTGGCAGGCCTTGGTGTTTCTTGGCTTACTGATGTACCACTTCAATCCCTGCCTCCGGCTTCATTTGGCACTTTTTCTGTGTCTTCACATAGCTTTCTTATAAGGACACCCGTCACTGGATTTAGTGCCCACCCTAATCCAGTATGACCTCAGTTTAATTTAACTCACTCCCATCTGCCCAGATCCTATTTCCAAATAAGGTCATACTTATTTGGTCAAATAAGATCCTATTTCCAAATAAGGTTCTGAGTGGACATGAATGGCAGGGGACACACACACACACACACACACTATTCAACTCAATGCACTTTTAAATAAACTGAAGGAATCCTCCTGAGGATATTCAGACCCCTCTGGACTCTATTAAATCTTGATTCCTGAGAAGTAGAGTTTTGGCAATGGGAACAACATGGCCTACCTGTCCCTCAGTCTTGTTTGGCTAAGGAGTGAGGTCAGAGACAGTAGTAGACCAACAACATGGAAAATAGAAGGTGGATATAAACCTGGATCGAAGTTAAAGGATTAAAACTCAAAGGTTAAAGGACACAGCTAATGACTTTGGTACTTTTGCAATGCCTGATTAACATAGATTTCGATCAATGCTCATATCCAAAAAACTATATGAGCCCATAGGCTAGCTCACCAAAGTGGATTTTCCCCCACATTGCAGGAATTCTATCTCCTCTCTTCTCTTCTCTTTTCAATAAATCTTTCTTCCTTTACTATTCCCTTCTGTTATTGTCCATGGATTTTACTCTTCAAATTTGCAAGACAAGAACCCAGAAAGAAATTGGTGAAGCAGAGAATCTAGTTTCGTCTAAAATCTCTGGTCTCAGTATCTCACAGCTAGGAAATGGCAGAGAGATTTGACTTTTAAAGTAAATGTTTCTAAGGCTTACACTCGAGGGCGATGCTGCTGATTAGAAGCTCTGCTGTCCTGCCGTTAGTGCTCTCGTCAGCACTGGAGGAACTGGCAGAGACCTCCTCTGGACCCTGTTGCAGGGGTTCCCCATAGAACGTGTTTCCTTGCGGGACACTTCAGGAATGTGGCCTTGGTAAACCTTTTCCTTCCTGATGGGCAGTCACAGTCCCCTATATCTCTCTGTACTGCCCATGAAGCCTGGGTGTGACATTCCTTCAGAGCGAAGTCACAGGAAAATCTTGGCTTCCTCAAAAGAACTGCTGTATGTACTCAGAGCCAAAAGGAATGAGGTGTTTGTTTGCCTCAGTCTTCCTTTTCTGTTCTCACATAGGGTCAACTGCATCATGGTACTATGAACTGATTACCTTATGATCTGAATTTCTGTGTGATGGGCCCCAAACCCTAACCCTGGGTTTGGCCTACTTTTCCAATATTGTGTGTTTTTTTTGTTTGTTTTTTGTTTCCTGTCTCAATTTCTGTTTTCATTTATAATTGACTATTGTCTTGGCTATTTTTCTGAAATCCACTCTTTTTCCAGAATTTTTTATTGAATTTTTGCTGTCATTGTTGTTTTTACATTAGTATTGTTCATACCCAGGTCAATTTAACAATGTGAGATTGAAAGGGCTGAACCACTGTACTCTGGCTTTTTTCAACTTAAGTCAGACCCCTGAAAAGTTGTTAATGTTCAGCTTTGGTCCTTGATTCAATAGGAACACAAATGTCCTAAAGTGCAAGACCAGATAGAGTGGTAGAAGATGATTCTACCACTGGCCTAAGTCTAGTTCCTGTTCCACTACAGTACATTGACCATCTTCCGTGTGTGAAACATTCTCCTGTTATTTAAGTTAATCCTCTAGCTATTCGGGGACCTTTTTTTCTCAAAGCTCTTCTGGCAAGGTCAGAAACATCTGTAACACAGAAGTAAGAAATGGCCTCTGCTCTGCTCCAAGCATATGACCTTCTGCCTGGAGCCAGAGGGAAGAATCAGCCTAGTGTTCTACCACATGGCCACACACCTCAGACTGGAACAGAAAGCCTCAGGGTAGCCTGACCTTCTTCATGTTTCGGCACCTCCCCTGCAATTAGCACCACCTGCTTGTTGAAGGGAGCTCCTCAGAAACCTGTGAGCTGAGCCTAAGGAGAGTAACAAGACCCAATAGAACCCGCTGGACAGCTGAGCTTTCCCACAGCAGTGATCTGCACAAGCGTAGTAGTGCCAGGTGGTGCCATTTGGTGGGGAATTGGGAAATAGCCCAGAGTGTCACTCTGTTTTAGTCCATCTAGATCCAAAAGGGTCTTGAACCCAGGACAGCAATCAACACGGACCCTACCTTCATGAGAAATGTTCTGGTACCTTCCAAAAAAGGAAATTTGTCCTACAAGGACATACAAAGCAAACAAAACTTTCCTGGTGTTATAAATTTACTACTAGAGTCCTAAAGCCCCTGTCAGATTGTACTAGACAATGATCTCTTTCACCAGAGCTATAAGTTTTACCATTCACTTTCATGGACACAGCAAAACTATGCAACAAGTCAGTCTGGTTCAAAATACATTATTCTATAGGACAAGTTCTACTACTGTTTTAGAACATACATTATTTCATTCTTAGTCATAATTGTAGTGAAAATGTTAGGAATTTTAGTGAAAATATTAGGAATGCAAACATCCATCAGAATAGATTTTGCAAAATGTGAAAACAAGGAAATACAATGAGCTTGTATCATTTGGTTGTCTAACTCAGGGGAAATGAAAATTTTTTGGCCAAATTTTTTCTTAGAAAATAAATTGGAACTTGGTCTGTGAATTAAGAGAAACACTTGCTATAATTTAACCAATAGTTCTAAGCCTGGACTCTGGGAATGCATGGAATGAAATACCTGTGACATGTGCTTTGTTATGGGAAGGGAAGCCTCATCTTTCATCAGAATTTGGAGGAGTTTCCCAGTGACTTAGTGATCAATACCTTCTATTTATGGACGAAAAACTGCCACTCAGAAAAGTGAATCCATACTGAGGTAGCTACAGTTTTAACTAAACTCTGCTCTCTTACCTTCCAGTAAAGTCTTTCAATAACATCGTTGTTCTGGGGGAGCTTAGGGCCTCTGTGATAGGTTAGCCACACTTCCCTATCTGTTAGAGTCCAATAAGAATTCAGATCCATCTGCCATAGGTTTGGGTCACAGAGGGTCCAGAGCAAGCAGTAGCCCTGATTGACAATAGAATAGGCAGAATCTTGCAACCAAATTAGTCATTATGTAAGCTTCTCAGTCTAATTTCAAAGTCTCTTAACACTTGGGGAATTCTTCAAAGAGGTTGAGAAATTGGCAGTGCATCACTTGTCCTCAAGGGCATTTTTATTAAATTATAAGTGGATGCTTATTTCCACACTGAAACCAGCTCAAAGGAAGCTGCTCTATACCGCTTGGCTCTCTGTGCAAAACTTGCTTTCAATTATCTTGATCCATATTGAATTTTCCCACCTCCCTTCAGCATCGAAGCTTCTAGGAAAAAACAGGCACATTTAAGCAGGAGCAGTTACTGTATCATCACCCATAATATAAACCAATAGTAACAAATGACCAAATGACAGGGCACTCCTAACATTGTTTATCTTGGCATTGTCTAGTCCACATGGAGACAACTTATTTTTCTTCATTTGTTTTGTAAAATTACTGCATATTAACTCTCTTCAAAATCAAGCCAGGAACTCTGATCTTCATTCAGACCTACTAGCCTGTACCATTCCCAAGTTCTCAGAGTGTCTAGGCCTTCCTAGACACTCTTTCCAACTTCGAATGCTCTCCTCCCGCCCATTGACCTCTGAAATATAATTTGCTTTTTTTTTGGTACCCAGGATTAAACTCAAGGGCACCTAACCACTGAGTCACACTCCTAGCCCTTTTATTTTTTTTTGTATTTTCTTTACAGACAGGGTCTCACTGAGTTGCTTAGGGCCTCGCTAATTACTGGGATTACAGGCGTGCACCCCCACGTCTGGCATATGATTTGCTCTTAACATGTGTAGATCACTACATCAGACCTTTAAAAAATCCATGATAGTAATTGTAACAAGAACTATGAATATTCAATAGCTATGATATCAAGAGCTACTGAGCTCTATCTACGTGAAGAAATACACTGAACACCTTTATAAAAATCTGCTAATCCTAACAGTTTGCTCAGCAAAATGGTATACAACCTGTAATCCCAGTGATTTGGGAGGCTGAGGCTGGAGGATAACTAGTTCAAGGCCACCCGCGGCAAGTTTGAGGTTAGCTTAGACAACTTAGTGAAGCCCTCTTCCAAAATAAAAAATAAAAAGGGCTGAGGAAGTAGCTCAATGATAAAGTGCCCCTGGGTTCAATCTCCTGTACTCTCCCCCAACAAAAATCCAAATAGTTTATTAGATAGATGCTATTTATCCCCATTTTACATAGGAGGAAATTCAAACTTAGAAACCTAATGATAATAAGCATAGTAGCACAGCTGGAATTTGGACTAAACTTCAGAGATCATTCTCTTTACCATCCTGTTACCATCCAAAATAAATGACCTGAACTTCTGGGTTATGGTTTTGTTCAGATGTTATACTTGTTACTTGTGGGTCTTCTAATTGGGAGAATACACAAACACAAACAAAATAAATTCTTGATTATTAAAATATATAACAATGTGGCCATTACCCACAGGAAAATTTAGTTTGTTAGAAGTTCACATTTAAAAGCCACTGTTTATTGAGCATTTATTTTGTGCCTAATAAGACCACTGTAGTAAGTATTTCCATTCATATGCTAATCCCAATTCTTTACTTCAAGGATGATAATGTCTTCCTATTTCAAATGTAGAAACTAAAGCATAGAAAAATCAAATGATTTGCCTGAAGCCTTATACCTAGTGGTCTAGCTCAGGATTTTTAACTCACATTGCTTTCCATACCTTCCATGCTATTTGCCTCCAAAGACCAGTGATTTTAATGCTTTATTGTGTAAAATGAGAAACACCACTCATTGGTAACTCTGCACTAGTGGAACACAAGTTGGGAATCTTCACACAGCTACCCAGGTTTCCTGATTTCTCTTATGGGCAGCATATCTGCATGGTGCCAGGAAGCTGGGTGCAGAAGGGTAGCCTATACTACCCCTTAGTATAATGGGTTTCTCTTTCAGGTGGCGGGTCTTGGTACCAAGCCCAGCTACTTAGCCCACCTTGGGACAAATCCCTAGTCTTACAAATAATGCATGCATTCCAGATGAATCAACTTTTCAAAGTCCAATTCTTTCAAGACCACAGGGTTGTTAATCATATGAAGAAACATGGAGCCAGGCGTAATGGCGCACTCCTGTAATCCCAGCACTTTGGGAGGCTGAGACAGGAGAATCGCGAGTTCAAAGCCAGCCTTAGCAACAGTGAGGCACTAAGCAGCTCAGTGAGATCCTGTCTCTAAAGAAAACATAAAATAGGCCTAGGCATGTGGCTCAGTAGTCAAGTACCCCTGAGTTCAATCCACAGTACCAAAAAAATAAGAGAGAGAGAGAGAGAGGAAGGGAGGGAGGGAGGAAGGGAAGTTGGAAGGAAGGAAGGGAGGAAGGAAGGAAGGAAGGAAGGGGAGAGAAACATGGAAGAGTGAAAATAATGCAATCTTTGAAGTCACGTAGACCCAGTGGTGTGCTGATAAATGGTTTTTGTTTGCTGTTTTGTGTTTGTTTGGTTTTCTGATAAATATTTAACAACTAACTCTCCAGTGGTGGTGGTAAGGTGGGGGAACTCTGATTTGTAGCATTTGTCAATTTCCATGGCATACATTCCCCATCATGGTTTAGTTCAAGATACCAACATAATATCTCTGTACATGGAGATGGTATGAGGTAACAACAGTTGGCTCTCAGGAGTTGTGCCAGCCAGCTCCAGGATACCACTCCCTGCCAATAAACCCAAATCTAATCCCAGTTTAAAACTTCCCAATGTAAGATTTGGGGCAAACCACTTAGTCTTTCTGAACATCACTTTCCCCTTCTATAAAGAGAAGATACTACTGATAAAAATGATGGCATGTTTAGAGGGGCATAAATAGAACAAGATCATCTCTCCCCCATTTTCAGAGGGAGCTGCTCACATAGAGCATTCTGTCAAAGGGAAGCAAAGAAACACCTTCCTATAAGCACAACCTATGCCTCTGAACTCAGTTAGAAGGAATTTGATAAAGTTGGTTGTATCATGTGGTCAAGGCGGCATCCTAAGTAAGACACTATCCTATCCCATTGTCCTAAGCCCAAAACTCTACCCCACTGCCAACCAATGAAGAAGAAAGACTGGAGAGAGGAGAATGGTTGCAAAAGTTTTGGCCAGAACTGCCTTGAGATGGTGTTATGGTTTAGATGTGGTGTCCCCCCAAAACTCTGGTGTGAGAGATGATGCAAGAAGGTTTGGAGGAGAAATGATTGGGTTATATAGCATTAACTTAATCAGTGAATTAATCCCATGGTAGGGATTAACTGAGTGGTAACTGAAGTGGTAGGGTGTGACTGGAGGAGGTGGGAATTGGGATGTGGTTTGGGGGTATATATATATTTGTATCTGGAGAGTGGACTCTCTCTGCTCTCTAATCGTCATGTGAACTGCTTTCCTCTGCCACACTCACCTGCCATGGTGTTCAGCCTCACCTTGAGCCCCAGGAATGGAGCCAGCCTTCTCTGGACTAAGACCTCTGAAACCATGAGCCCCTGAATAAACCTTTTCTCCTCTACAATTGTGCTGGTCAGGTTTTTTAGTCACAGCAGCAAGAAAAGCTGACTGAAACAGAAGACAAGACTGGGTCAGTGGCAGGAGTCCATGAGCTAGAAGAGCAATGTAACCAGGTTGCTCACTCAGAAAGGCTGGCTTAGCCTTTCTGCCACCTACAGGGGAAGTACAGTAGCACCACTGTTTAATACCTATTTAAATATGCAGTGACTCATCTACCATTGCCATGGTGCTAAGGCCCAATCAGCACTCTGCTCCCTTAGCTGAGCACCCAGAAGGAAGGATATTCTCTGCATTTCCCTTGATGTTGTAGTTGCTGAGAAGATTAAGTTATGGGAAATAAAGCACAGGGTTTTGGCCAAAGTAGTGCTACCAAGTTTTATCCCTCAACTTTCTTTACCTGAGTGACTGTGAATGAATCCTGGCTGCTCATGAATGAAAAGAAGTGGAACCTAGTTGTGATTACATGCCATCCTACAATCACCTGCTACTCCTCCACATCAAATCCCCCACCAAACAATGAAGTTGATTTAACATCTTGGAGAATATTCGAAAGAATGTGCTTGCTATATGCCCAGAAGACACATCCAAAAATGCATTTAGTGCGGTCAGTATTGTTGAAATAAGCAGCCCCCATCCCAAGTTGTACATTCGAAAGGGGAAAATACATTTTGATGATTGTATAAAAATCAGTCACATTATTTTGTAGGAATGACTTTTACTGTTAAATATGATGCACATTACTTCAAAGTCATGAACTGTATTAAATTAAACACAGCATTGAATTCCATTCATTCTGTGTGAGGAGTGGGGTGTTTTGCCATTAACCTTACCCTCCTAGCACCTGGAATTACTTAGCCTTTAGCCTTGGTGTGTGGTGACTTCAATGCAAATGTTCCCAAGATCCATGTATTAGAAAGGAGTTTTCTGAATCTGCATGGGTTAAGCTCTAGTTTTCTGGGAACTGGAGAGCCCCACATTCCAGTTTGGTTAAGCGGAGTTGGGATGATGTGAAGCATTGAGCACCCAGGGATTCCATGCTTCCTGAGAGTCCTTCCACGCTTCTCTGTCCTTTTCATTTCCACCAAGTATGACAAGCAGGAAGAGGAAATCTTCCTGCCTAAAATACCTCCAAATGTCTGGTCAAAAAAACTAAATAGACTAGATCTCCCTTGGCACATAAAACCAAGGTAACAAAGGAAATGAGAATGTGACCTGGCTGGGTAGGTGGGGAGAGTGGGAGGACCCAAAGAAAGGTTTCAGGATCCCTGAGATCTTAGGATCTCTGAAAGGACTTTTCTCTCCATTGAAGTGCACTGTACCAGAGCCCAGAGAATTTTAGACACTCAAGGAATTATAAGTGAGTTATATGAATTAGCTAATTGAAATAATGGAAAAAGCCATGCACCTTACCTGAACTGTGGATCCTGCATGTGTACAAAAGCAAGAGAGATAGCAGCAAGATAAGATGGAGTCTACAACACAGACAAGCAAACATCCATCCTCACAGCCATGTCAGGTAGAGGCTCCCCAGCTATCAGATTGCTCAGGCTCTGGCCCAACTCCTGAAGATACACTGTCCAATATAAAAACGACTAGCCGTACATGGCCATTTAGACTTGAACAGAAATAAATTGAAAATACATTAAATTAAAAATTCAGCATTTCTGTTGTGCTACAAACATTTCAAGTGTTTGATAATCACATGAAGCTAGTGGCTACCACCATGGATAGCCCAGGTATAGGACATTTTCATCATCACAAAAGTTCTATTGGACAAGTGCTAAAGCACAAAATATACACAAATGTCCAAAAATCCTCTGATTTCTTATGGGATGCTATTTTTCAGGCTGAAATTTCCTACCAAGGTTTTCTTTTTTAAATGTTTTTATTAGTGCTTTATAATTATGCGTAATAGTGAGGTTCATTTTGACATAATCGTACATGCTTGGAATATAATTTGCTTCATTTCAGTCTCCAGTACTTCTTCCTCTTTCCCTCTTCCTGTTCCTTTTCTCTGTTCTACTGGTCTTCCTTCTCTTTATCTATTATTTTCAATTGGTGTTTATAGATATACATAGAGGTGGAATTCACTGTGGTAGGTTCATATATGTATATATGGCCAATTTCATTCTGTATTTCCTCCCTTTTCCTTTTTTCTCCCTCCTCTTCCACCCCTTCCTCTACTCTACTGATCTTCCTTCTATTTTCATGACCTACCCAGGTTTTCAAACAATCATTTAAAACAATTAAACAGGACTTGTTCTTCCTCTGTACCCAGCCTATAAGTGTTTCAGGAAATAAGAAGAAAATATACCGTATCCCATCTTTATAAACAAATTACATTTTGCATAGAAATAAGTAAGGAAAACCAAACATCATCTACTACTCAACCCTGCAACTCTACCAAACTTTGGCTTAAAAGCCCTTTCTTTAGAAGTAATGCAAATTTACTCACATAAATTAGATCGAAGAGGCTAATTTTAAAAATCTGATTTTAACTACTCTAAAAGGACAATTAATAAAAAAAAAAAAAAGGCTGTGCTAATTGCCTCTCACTGATATAGGTCTCCATAGGGCCTTGCTGTGCTACTTAGGCTACTGAGTTCAGAATGTATTAAAAAATACCATTTTAGATTGCTTCATGTATGTATATGTGTGCATATGTGTATATTATGTGTGCATCGAAATTCTGACTTTTCACAGCCTGGTCTTTCTCTTGGTCAAAGCAAATTTTCAGAGGGAGCTCAGAGTACTGTTAGTTCTAGCCTCATTACCTTTCTTCAAGAGAAAAAGTCTATATCCAGGGCAGATTCTCCTGCGGAAGGTATGCAAGAAAAGACCTCCTTCTCTAAGGATTCGCTTCCCCCATCTCTACTCTGGGCTTCTTAATAACCCCAGTGCTGGCTGGAGTCTGTGGATGCAGCGACCCTTATAGTGTGTGACTAATCTCTTGATGCCAAGGTAAGATACAGCAGGTCCAGCACACTCAACGTGAGGACACAGTTTTATAATGATGTATGGCAGTCTTGGAGCTATTCACTGAATTCTTTCAGCTTTCTATCTTTCCAGAACATGGACTGCACTCTCAGCTTGCTTAGCATTTGGTGTGATGATGTTGTGATTACTTCCAACCAGTGGTTTGCAAACAGAAGTGTCATGTCACCACTCTGAGCCAGAGCATTTGATTGATGCAGTGAGCCCCTTCAGAAGTTTTGTTTTGTTTTGCATTTTGTTTTTTGGTTGTTTTGTTTTGTTTTGTTTTTGGCAACAGAGACTAGTAATGTTCTGGATAGTGTCTTTTCTGTCAGTCTGAGTCCTGGAAGGAGAATAGAATAAAATGAAATGAAATGCCTAGTTCAATTGTAGTAGGTGCATAACATGAGTCCAAAATAAATTTTTGTTGTTTTAAGATGCTGATTTTTCAGTTGTTTTGTGGCTAACCAGACCAACATATGACATAAATAAGGTTAAGAGTATGGGTGTAGAGGGAACTTGTTTCTAAAGACAAGTTGTTGCAAAGGGTGTTCTCATTCAGCCAATAATGTCATGTGTCCATTGCTGAGCAAATGCCATGAGGCCAGTGTTGTGGGGAATATTAAGAAGGTATACCTTCTGCCCACTAGGAGAGAGTAATCTAGTGCTAATGCAAAAGTCTAAAATAAACTCTATTTTAATGGGTTGAATCCTATTCTACCCATATAAACAAAGTGTTCTAGAAACACAGAATATGCCTCAATAGTTCATCTCAGAAAATTCAGGAAAGGCTATTGTTGCAGATTGGATTCCCCAAGAAATAGACCCTAAAACAGATATCTGAATGCAGTAAATTTCCTGGGGCGTGCTCTTGAGATCAGTACCTATGAGGGAGTGAAGAGCGTAGAATTTGACAAAAGGGAAATTTGGACTCTCTTGTATCCACAATTAAGATCTCCACTCACCCTCTGGTGATTCGTGGTGTTAGAATGGCCCCATTGTCCTCAACTAAGTCAAGAGTTATAGGCTTCTATAACCCAGAATCAAATAGACATAAGATGTGGGATTCCCCCAGAAAGGGGGTATGACTTTAGCTATGTAGCACTCTTTAACCACTATTAATCACCATAAGTAGAGCTCATCTGTCACCTATCAACTATCAACAATCCATGAAGCTGGGAATATAAATACATCAGCCATGGTGGGGAAGGCTGATAGGAGCAGCATATCACGATATCCACTGCACGTACCAAAGGAAGTGGAGAGCATGATGAATTAAGCACACTTGAAGAGGACACATCATGGACAAGGCATAAAGGCGGGAAAGTCAATGGCGTGTTCACAGACCTGGGGTGTTCCAGTATGAAAAGGGAATGGTGGAAAAGGAACGTGGGCATGTAGGTTGAAATCACTCTAAGATGACACTAAGAGCCATGTTAAGAGATTTGAGTTGTTTTATTGACAACATGTGGCTGCATAGGAAAGAGATGTGGTCAGTTGTGATTTATAAAGGATATAGAGGAGTCATTCTAAATGCCAAGGAAGTCATGGTGCAAAGGACAAAGACAGAAGCTGGTTCAATACTAAGTCAGGTACCAAATATGCTGAGTATGTGGTGGTGGTGTGCATCAAATTGGGAGCATCCAAAAGAACACTGCAGAGCCAGGGGGAGTTCACAGAGGATAGGACTAGAAACATACATCTGACAGTTGACAACACTGAGAAAATAATGGAAGCCAGACAGTCTGATTAGGTCTTTGAAGTGCTAAGAACAGAAAGGCAAAGCGAATGGAACCTCAAAACAATACCACTACCCAAAGAAAGGAAACAGAAGAGGCTCCCAGTGAAGTAGAATGGAGAAGAACATGAAGGACCCACCTAACATGGACTCACAAAAGCCACAGAAGGGTAAAGATGAAGAAATCAAATGTGGAAAACAATGGAGAAAGTTCAACGAGGTTGAAACAATCCCTTGGTTTCTAATATTAGGATGTCATTCTTGAGGCCTTTCAGTAGGGTAGGGGATGGAATTACAAATCAAGTGAGCACTCTAGTTTGCATCTGGAAGGCTCCCCAAAGGCCAATGTGTTAGAAGCTTGGTACCCAGCTATGTCCCTATTGGAAGGTAGTGAGACCTTTCAGAAGTAAGAACTATTGGGATTGGTTAGGTCATTGGGAGTGTGCCATCTAAGCAGATATGCCACTTGTTCACATAGCATCTTTAATGCAGGGTTCAAATATTTGAGTCCCATGAGCAGAAGGGAGAAATTCAAATGAGTTGTAGGAAGGATTCATGTAGGACAATTGTAGCTCTGCAAGTGTGAAGTGAAGAGGACGTTCAAGGTAAGGCAAGGTAAAAAGAAGAAAGTGGTCATGAAGCTGCAACTGTTCTCCTAATAAGAACCTAAGGCATTGGTGAAAATGGAAGGACAAGAATGGATTCAGCTGATATTTAATAGCTAGAAAGGACACTGAAGAGAGAAAATTGAATGGAACAGTGAATGCTATGGAGAGTGAGTATATTGACCTAGCTACCATACGCATTATATTAGCTTAATGATAGATCATAAGGAAGGACATATCATGGAGGTTTAAATATATTTGACAACTGATAATTATGAAAGATTCAGGGAAATTACGAAGACATATGGTAAGACCCTATAGCTCATTACACAGTCACCATCTTTTGCATTCAAATCATTCTTTGATCTTTATATCCTCATGGAGCTTCTGGCTTCTCAAATTTCACCACTACATTGGTGCATTTGCTACGCATTCTTTCATTACCTGAGAAAAGGATGTGCAATTTGGTTCTAGTTTTTGTTGTTATTGTTGTTTAACAAGATATGTTTTCAGCCAGCAGTTACTTTATTAAAAGAAAAAAAAAAAAGAAATGAAATTAAAATCCCACTGGTTCTTTAAGCAATTGGAAGTAATCAATGTGCATTTGCAACCTATTTCTTAATGTTCTTGGAGACCTTTGTTTCGGAATGTCCTGCTGTGACCCATGTGATCCTAACAGAAGAAGTGGTTTTGGAGGGATGCCTATATGAACTGATCACAGACTCAAGGAGCAAATGAATAGACAGTTGTTTGTGGTTCCTTTGAAACCGTCAGCTGGGATCCTTAAGGAATAAGTAAGCAGAAGTAGAGACTCAAAATTTCTAAGCTGCTCTGATCTTTAGATTTAAGTGCAAGCCGATTTGCAAGCACAGCTCTGAGTGCTGTGATGGTGTGCTTGGCAAGGCTATTCACATTAATTCTGCATTGATCTTTAGACTAAAGCAGAGGCCACACGTTTCTGTTTCTTTCTCTCCTTGGGATTGCGGTAACTTCAATCACACACAATAACTCATCTCCTCTTCCAAGTTTTTAACAGAATTAGTTGATGAAGCACTGTGTTACTTCTATGGAGGAGGGGTATTAAAGCTGCCCTTGCAAGAAAGCAGGCATACTGACCCAGCATAGAAATGTAAGAAGGAGTCTGCCATTGTTCAAAAGCAGAACCTCCAACTCTGCTCAGAAAGATGAGTCTCTATTCTGGTCAGGCTCCTATCACTTTCTGGGACCAACCAAGCATTTATCCAGTGGCCTCAGAGTTCATGGGACTACTTGAATACTACGAAAATACCCAGAACTGTTCCAGATACCTAATTTCTTTTTTCTTTTTTCATGAAAGGATTATCATCAGTAGTCAAGATTTGCCTCCCTGGCTGGCGGGGGGTGGGGGGTAGGTGGGGGGGAGCACTTTTACCTAAGGCTCCTTACTATCCAGGACCTGAGAGAGACTGGTTCCCCATCATTCTCCATTGCATGAACAAAAACAACCTCCCTTCTCACTCAAAGTCTACTTTAGTGGTTATATTCATCATCATCATCAACAACACCCAGTACATTTATATTTCTATTCTTTCATTTCTACATCCCTATTGTGTTTCTGTTTTTATTGTTTTAAACACTTTTAAGCTCTATCCCTTGCAAAATGGGATGGAGCCTGAAGAGAGGGGTTTTCTATTTTTAACACTCACTCTGAGGGAAACTAACATAAGGCCAGGTTCAGAAACTTTGTTCCTGTGAACAAGGTAGGGTATTTTAAATTCTTTTTAAGCATCTTTGCAAGCATCTTACATTTCTCAAAGCATTTTTACATGAGTTATCTTAATTAATCCCTTAATAGCACAGAATACTATCCCATTTTGCAGACAAGGAATGTAGACCAGAGAGTTGAAATCTTTGCTCAGATTCACAGAAGTGGGACTAGGCTCAGATCTCCTGCAACCATGTCCAGCTTCTGTCTGGTGTGTGAGCCTGGAACAGAGAGAAGGGAAGAGCAAGAGGTGTCCCAGTTCTCTTGGTAAATCCACTTCTGCTTCTTCACAGGTATAAATGTTCCGGAGCATCCCTCCTTCCTCTACCCTTCCATTCTTCCTCTTCCTGCAGCCAAATAGCTGGAGTACAGGAATCCTCCCCAGAAGAAATATTGCATTTTAGTTCCTTCATTTCCAGACTCCCAGTTCACCCTTTCGTGCATCCATTTCAAAAGATCCATTAATAATAAGACTTTTTAAGTCTTTTTTGTTAGTCTTTTTCTAAAGCCACTCTTTACATCTTTTTTGCTTTCATATATTCTTAAATGAGATTTTCACTAAAGGGTGAATTCTGGATCACTCAAAAGTTAGGAGAGGGAAAGGCTTGATCATTCTCAAATCCTAGCCCATCATAGACTGATCGAGTTGAACTTAGAGTCAGATGAGTGAGCTCCTCAGTTTAATTAAGGGTTGGCTATGGACTACCTCTGGCCCATAGGAACACAGCAGAGTGCTATTGTTGGAAACCAAAAATAATTATTTGGAAGTAGGGAAAAAATACATGAATCTGTCTGAACTTCTGTTGATTTACAACCATAAGGTAATTTGCTTCAACCAACTTAATTCCTATTCCCTGTTCAATTCCCTTGTGCTTTTTAACTAATGTTTTAATTCCCCTTTGTGCTCCCTATGCCACCAAATCAAAGCAAAATTTATCTTTCTTTCATTTGCCAAAGCTGAGCAAATTTGGAAGGGGAAAATTACGAATAAAGGACAAAGAATTTTAAAGAAAACGCATTGTTTCATTTCAGTGAATTGGAACAGAGTACAAAGAAGCTTAATCATTATATTAAATCAAAGGAATGTAAATCACATTATCCACATTCATAAATTACTGACAACATGTGGCTTTTGAAAAGCTTAGGATGGGAAGACCTCTTAGTGGGAGTTGGGGGGAGGGACATATTCTGAAAGTGAGTAACCCTTGTAGACAGAATTAAGAGTTCTATTTTTATTCCTTTTCTCACAAGGCAGCCATTTTACAAGGAAATCTCAGACTGGCTCTTAGGGCACTGGCATTTCAAGGGCTTACCATCAAGAACTAAGAGGTGATTTGAGTCCTGAGCATCTGGCTGGTCTGGATGACTCTAGTTGCAGCACTATAGCATTTTGTTGAGTATTGATTTTAGGGCTGGAAGTACATTTTAACCAGTATAGTAAATTTGCAAATTATAGACTCCATAAATATTGAGGGTCAGTTGCATTATCATGATTAATCAGCTGATGAAGTAAACAAAGTAGTTATTACTGTTCCCAGTTTACAGATGACAAATAGGCACAATAAGGTATTAAGTTATAGAGTGAGCCAGATCTAGTCCCAAACTGCATGCCAGGGAGAGCTTCTTCATCCCTGTCTGTGTAAAAGTACCCTGTATCTAGAGGCCACATTTCATGACTATTTATTTCTCAGTATTATTTTTGTAAACCTTAGAGCCTGAATAGGTTAAAAGTGTTCAACCAGTTATTTGTGATCTTTACTCCCTCTGTACTCTCCAAAATGACTCCACTTAAAGGCACTTCAAATCTGTTCATAAAACAGAACTGGTCTCATCCCCTAAGGAATAATCATAGTTTCAGGCTAGGGATGTAGCTGAATGGCAGAGCTCTTGCCTAACATGCATGAGGCCCTAGGTTCAATTCCCAGCACAAAATACTAATTACAGTTTCTATGCAGCAAAATTTTTCACTGATATAAATTTAAAAAATAAGTAAAAAGAGTTGTTTTTTTTTTTCTGCATCCTTGGAAGGAAACTCACATAGTATCTAAATTGTCCATATTTTTGCTGAAGGAAAATGTAAGTAGTAGCATAAAATATGTTCTCCACAAGCAAAGCACTGACCCAGACACTGCACATACATGATGTCATCTATGCTTCACAATAATCCTATAAACGGAGTGCTTATGAGTTTTATTCTATGAATAAAATACTGATACACAGTGGTTAAACAATTTGCTTATGGTGCCATAGCTATGAAGCACAGAGTTGAAATTTCAACCTCAAATTATTCAACTTCAAAATTCATATTCTTTCTGGGATTTAGGAACACTGAAATTCCTTTGGATAATATTTGACCAAACACCAAACTCCTAGAGAAGCCCCTTCTCATATTACCTTCAATTTCCTGAGCATCTTTGAACAAGTTCAAAGTCTTCTCTTCCTTTTTTCTCCTACTAATGTTGGGTCACTATTGTTATTTCTCAGCCTTGCAACAACTACAACCTTTTTTTTTTAATTCTCTGAAAAGTGTGAAGAGGCCAAGAAATGTCATGGGCTATATAAATATACAAAAACAATTTTTTTTCAAAACTAGCCAAAGGATTCTGTATAGAAATAAGTCATTGAATGATTTAAAGAGAGATATCTTTGGGGGTCAACAGTCTAGGAAGATGATGATCAACTGACACAAAATTTTAGTTATGCAGGAAGAATAAGCTCAAGAGTACTATTGCATATCATGCTAAGAAAGTACATTTTGTGTCTTCAACACACACACACAAATATTAATGTACAGTGAATTAATACAAATGTTTATTAGCTTGATTTTAGCCATTCCACAATGTACACATGTATCAAAATATGTTTCAAATCATAAACATATGAAATTGCATTTTTAATTAAAAGAAAGAAATGAGAGGAGAGAGAGAGAGATTCCATATGACATTTAACAAACTTCTTGGAATTAAGCAGTAGCCTTATTTTATCCTCTTTAGTGTATCAACTGCTACTAATTCTGTATAGTTGTGAAACTTCAGGGTAAATTTAAATAATTAACTTTATACAATAAGTGTGCCTCCTACAAGTTTCCTTATTCTATTTCGGTAAATAGCTGAAATATTCATGTCAGGTAATTCTCTAAAACCATTCACAGTCCCAGCAATGGTTACAACATTATTTTCTCATATCAAAGCGGCAAACTTTTGGCTTAAGTCCATGAAAGCCTAGTTCAACTGTTCCCAAATGAACAGCCTGCAGCTTTGTGGAAACTGGAATATGGATCAGATGGCAACAAGCCTTGTACTACTGATAAGAGAGAGCTCAACAAGGACAAAGGACACCGCCATTTATTGAATTCTACCCATGGACCAACCCTGTCCTGTTTTGTGTTCATTATTTTATCTAAGAATCTCAATAGCTTTTTAAGTAGATATTATTATCCCCATTTTAGAGATGAGGACACTAACCTCAAGAGGACCAATGTCTAAGGACATAAAACTGAGGAATCAATTATGGTTCCTAAGGACATGTTCAAACCACCTTGAAAGTTTTCAAGTTCATTAAGGTTAGTTTGCTGCCTATCAGTAATCCATTGCTCTTCCCCAGATGCTTTCTCCCAGCCTAAAAGTATGCTTACATATGATTGTCTTGAAGCAGTCCTTCAGTCTACCCTGGGAAATTGCTTCGTTTTCCTTAGTTGGCCAAACTTTAACATCTTCTTCCACCTGTCTTGTCCCTATCACCAATGGCTGTTACTCTGTCCTTGTTCTCCCCTCCTTCATAAAACATTATGAAATTTGAATTCTATTTCATACTATTTCGGCTTACCTCCTATCCTTTAGTATTGAACCCTTGCAATCTCTGTACTTCTTTTCCTTTTTTTTTTTCCTGCAAACTCAGGTCTACAGTTTGATTTATCAAAAAAAATTAACAAACACCTGAAATATGTTAAGTACCACAGGGAAGATATCAATATGAAAAACTAAATATACAATACTGCACAGTCCCTATCCTCAAAATGTGAAGATCTCTTCACTCAACATTTTTCACTTTGAATTTTGAGCCAGAATCTGTGAACGTAGATGAAAGAATAGCTGGAGCGATGGACTTGCTGGGCTAGCATAACAGTGACACTTGTCCTTAAAGTTACCCAACTCAGATTCTCCCCTCAATAAGCAATCCTGTGAAGGTAATAAAGTTTTACTAAAAATTACTTTCCAACAGAGGAAAGAATATTCTGAACAGTTGGCTACTACCTGGTTGGGCTAGAAATTATATTTCTCATTAGAAATCAGTAAATAGTTATTCTTGTTCATACAGTGCTCCCAAAAAAGAGTAGCTTCATGGTTCTCAATCTGATTAATTCTGGGTACATGGACAGAATCAAGTTTCAAGTCTGCAGGAGTCTCTCCCAGTGAGGTCTGCACCAGACACACAATTGTGCCGTTGCATTCAGAAAAATCATCTGTCAATTGGCTATGTGGATGTGTGTGCATGTGTCAGGATGTATGTATCCCTAAGGACTTTTGCCACACCTGTATTCCTAGCTCTTCTATTTCTAATAATTAATTTAAGATTCTACAATGATATACCTGTGCACAGGAACAGATTTAGACTAGCATTTCCCTAAGTTTGTATTTTAATGGTCATTTCTAAAACTAAGCCTACAAGACTAACTTACAAATGGATGGACTCAAATAAAAGGGACTCAGGAAATCAGTTAGCCTATGAGATGGTTCTGTACGGTTCCAGGGCCATGAAACAAGAAGCAATTGATCAGGCCTCACATCTTTTCCCCATCACTTTCAAAAGAGAATAAAGATCATGAAGGCAATTGAAAGGGCGGGAGGAGAGATGAGATAAGGGAAGAATAGTGGAATGAATCTAATGTAACTTTCCCATGTACATATATAAATATACCACAGTGAATCACACTATCATGTACATCCACAAGACACTAATTTAAAAAAAAATAAGTAAATAATGGAAAGATCAGTAGAGTAGAGAGAAGGGACCAGGGAGAGGGAGGAAGGAAGATAAAGGGGATGTACTACGGACTGAATTTGAACAAGTTATATTATAAGCTTTTATAATTATGTCAAAATCCTAATACTATGTATAACTAAGAAGAACCCATAAAAAGGGGCAAAAAGGCCCAAGTACACAGATAAAACATTTCTGCCTTTATGTTTTAGCTGAAGGACTTCTGAAGAAGTTTAATTTGAAAAGAGGGATTCTGAACCAGAATGTATGTGAGAAAATCAAGACCAAGAGAACAGAAAGAAATTACACATACAGCTAAGTAAAGGAAAATCAGAGCTGGAATCTAGGACAAAACCAATCTGCTATTTCTCTGGTACTGATGGCAATAGAAGTGAGAGAGAGAAAGGAAAGGGAAGAGAGAGAGAGACAGAGAGACAGAGAGAGACCTAAGAAATGTAGCTATCCTGGAAATATTTTTGGTTTTACTAACTCTTTTCCATTTCAATTTAAGTCTAAGCTCAAAAAGTTCTTTCAAGACAAAAAAAATTGCAGAATATTAGTGAACAAGCACAAGATGCTCCATGATGCACAGATACTGTTCATTTTAGAAGACTGGCAACTCAGACATGAGCTAGAAAATTACTTGCTAAAGTTCACTAAAGTTCCAGGGAAATGGAATGTGATTTTCACTGTGATTCAGATGTTATGATGTGGACAAACAATAAAAATATATCTAGTAAGATACATAAAGGCCATACAGAAATCATTACTTTTGTTATCACCCAAAGGAAGAAGGTCAGTGGGCCAAGAAGGATTTTCCATCCTCAATCAGTAAAAATATAAAAAACAGATAATAGATAGATAATATTAAAAGCCCAAGGACAAGTGCATACTTCTATTTTTAGTCTCCATTTTGATAACATATTTTAAAAGGTCAACTATGATACAAACTATGCATCATTTATGATGGAAGGTAAAAAACTAAATTGAACTGAGGAAGGAAGTTGCTCAAGATTGCTTTTTAAAATTATGTGTTCAAATCAGCAAAGGGCAATGACATTCTTTTGGGGGTAAGCCAGTTGCTTCAAAACTGGTAGTAAAAAGGCACTTCTTTAAAAGAGATACAGGAGACTACAATTGAGAAGTAAAATAAGATAGTGTTTTTGATACATAGTGTTATGGTTTGGATCTTAAATGCTCCATAGAGGCCTGTGTGTTGAAGGCTTAGTTGCCAGTCTATGGCACAATTGAGAGGTGGTAGAACGTAAATGTCTGATGGAGGTGAGGTCCAGTGAAAGCAAGTCAGGTCATTGGGGACTGAAACTTCCGAAATTATCAGCCAAAATGTACCCCTCCTTCTTTTAAGTTGTCTATCTCAGGTACTTGCTACAGCAACAGAAAGCTGAATCATACATATGGGAAGATTAAAAAAATGACAAAATATTAATTGGAAAAAATTATAAGGAAAATAGAAGACATAATTAACATGTCTCTGTCAAGAATAAATTACCACATTTGATCAACAATATATGAAAAAATGTTCAACATCTCTAGCAATTAGAGAAATGCAAATTAAAACTACACTAAGATTTTATCTCACTACAGTCAGAATGGCAATTATCAAGAATACCAGTAACAATAAATGTTGACAAGTAGGTGGGGAAAAGGTACATTCACACATTGCTGGTGGGACTGCAAATTGGTGCAACCACTGTGGAAAGCAGTGTAGAGATTCCTCAGAAAACTTAAAATGGAACCACCATTTGACCCAGTTATCCCACTCTTAGGTTTATACCCAAAGGACTTAAAATCAGCATACTATAGTGATACAGCCACATCAATGTTTATAGCAGCTCAATTCAGAATAGCTAAACTATGGAACCAACCTAGGTGCCCTTCAACAGATAAATGGGTAAAGAAATTGTGGTACATACACACAATGAAATATTACTCAGCCTTAAAGAAGAATGGAATTATGGCATTTGCTGGTAAATGGATGGAATTGGAGGATATAATGCTAAGTGAAATAATTTAATCCCAAAGAACCAAAGGCCAAATATTTTCTCTGACACGCAAATGCTAACACACGATAAGGATCGGGGGAGAATAGAGGTACTTTGGACTAGACAAAGGGAAGCAAAGGGAGGAGAAGGGGTATGTGGGTAAGAATTATAATAAAATGAATTGGATATTATTTCCCTATATGCATATATGATCACATGACCTGTGTAATTCCATATCATGTACAACCACAAGAATGGGAAGTTATACTATATTTATGTATGATATATCAAAATGCATTCTACTGTCATGTATAGCTAGTTAGAACAAATAAAAATAAAAATTTTAAAATGAATAAATTATTAGATGATGTAATTTCCTTCTAGAAAGAGTGACAGGAATTATGTAAGGGTATGAAGCTACATATGAATTATACATAGACTTTAAATTTATTTTTGAAAATAGGTTCCAGAAACAGAAAATCACATAAAATAATAGCAGAACTAAGCAACTATTATAAGGTAAACATTATTATCTCTGCTGTCTGGGTTAAGAACAGAAAGTTTCAACCTCTACATAAGATGTCTATATATCTCATCCTAATTCCAGCCTCTTTCTTACACAAGAAAATAATTCTGACTAGCATGGAAGTTATTTCTTATAGTATTTCTTGATATACCCATGTGTATTAGTTTCCTGTGGACACAATAACAGATTACCAAAAGTGATTAAAACAATAGAAATTTGTTCATTCATAGTTTTGAGGATCAGAAGTCCAAAATCAAGGTGTTGGGAGAGCTGATTTTTCTGGAGTCTCTAAGGGAGAATCCATTCCGTGCCTCTCTCCTAGTCTCTAGTGAGTACTGCTGATCTTTGGTGTTCCTTGGCTTGTGTCTAGCCTCCAGGGTCTGCCTCTGTCTTCACATGGCCTTTTCCTCTGTGCTTGTGTCTAAATTCTCTCTCTCTCTCCTTTCTTTATTTAGCTACCAGTCATTGGATTTAGGTCTCACCTTAATACAATAATCTCATCCCCAAATCCTTAACTTAATTACATCTGAAAAGACCTCAGTTTCAAACAGTATCACACCCGCAGGTATTAGGGGATGATAATTTTGATATATCTTTTGGGGAGATACTGTTCAACCACGAGACCATGTGTATATATCCTTATCTCAATAGTTTAGTATTGCTTATTTACTATTTTTAATCTGCTGTGACTTTTTTTTTTTTTTTTTGATACTGGGGATTGAACTCAGGGACACTTAAACACTGAGCCACATCCCCAGCCCTTGTTTGTATTTTATTTAGAGACAGAGTCTCACTGAGTGCTTTCAGCCTTGCTAAATTGCTGAGGCTGGCTTTGAACTCAAAAGACTCCTGCCTCAGCCTCCTGAGCTGCTGGGATTACAGGTGTGCACCACAACACCCAGCAATTTGCTGTGTCCTTTAAGTCTCTTCATTTAAAGGCCCCACTCCATCCCTTTCTTTTCTTTATGTGTTGTTTAACTTGCAGTTTCCCACAATCTAAGTGTAGCTCTTCACACATGCCAACTAAGACTTCCTTCTTGACCAGGTTTTAGATAGACTCCTATGAGTTCTCTTTTCCACTAGACTTTATTTTTGGACCTTGTAATTTGAACTGCCCAGTCCAGTTGTGGCAAGAAAACTCCTGAAGCAGCTTAGTAAGAGCCTTTCTACCCTTGAGATCAGATCACTTTCTGCTTGGTTTGAATGTGTCCCTCAAAACTTCCCATGTTAGAAATGTAACCCCTGAATTCATGTGTTAATAGTATTTGGAGGTGGAGACTTTAAGAAACAATCAGGATTATGTGAGGTCATGAGGATGGGACTGCTCATGACGTCATTAGTGGTTTTATAAGAAGAGGAAGACAGACTTGAGCTAACACACTTGCTCTGTCTTATGATGCCCTCTACCATGTTATGATACAGCACTAAGTCTGTACCAGATGATGAGCAAATGCAGGCAAAATCATGAGTCAAATAAATTTCTATTTTTCATAAATTATCTAGTCTCAAGTGTTTTGTTATAGCAATGGAAAATGAACTAAGACACCCTGAATATCTGATCAAATTTCTCATCTGTATACTTGATATCTCATCACTCTGGCCTATCATCAGTAAAAATTACATTAAGTCATTTTAGCAAAAAGCCCCCATATCCTTGTTGTCTCCTCTTAGTATTTCTTTCTATCCACTGACCTCCTCTTTTGCTATAAATTTCCACCTATCCTTATAATCAGAAGTGAACTCAGTTCCACACTGAAGTCTCTTTCCCTCTATTGCAATAGTTCCTGAATAGAAATGCTTCTATTACTTTAACTAGTGTTCAGCTCTGGTTGTCTCTGACAACTCACAGTGCAATTGACGAAGGCCTCTGTCCTCATATTTTCAGATCTAGGAAATGGATGGGATTCATGTTCAGTTTCTTGGGTTCATCAGCTTTGTATTTCTGTGACCAAAATACCTGACAAGAACAACTCAGAGGAGGAAACATTTACTTTGGCTTATAATTTCAGAGTCTCAGTCCATGGTCAGCTGATTTCATTTCTGTGGGCTTGAGGTGAGGCACATCCTCACTGCCGAAGGGCATGGCAGAGGAAAGCTGCTCAGTTCATGGAAGCCTAGAAGCAGAGAAAGAGAAGAACTGGGGAGAAGATAAACCCTCCAAGGGCTCAACCCCAGTGACAACTTCCTCCAATGAGGTGCCACCTCCTCAAAGTCCATTCAGCTCTCAATGGGTTAATCCATCAAATCCATTAATCCATTAATTATGAGACCTTGTGATCCAATCATTGCCTGCAAACCCCACCTCTGAATCTTGTTACATTAGATACTATGCTTTCAACACATGTGCTTTTTTTCAGGGAAGGAGGGGAGGGCATTCTGGATCCAAACCATAACAGTTGTATGAAAATGTAGGTGATAGTTGTATGATTTTTGGTCAGGAATCCCCATTATGTCTGACTGTTTCTATTTTCTGATGTTAGTAGCCTTTATGTTCAATGACTATGTCTCTCAGGGTAATATTTTAATTCTATCATTTTCTCATTAACTAGTTCAGATGCTACACTAATAAATAAAATACTTTCTCTCATCCACAAATGGTTATCCAGTGTTATATTTCATATAGAAAAATTAAAATAAATTCTTAATTCTTTCCCTATTCATTTTTTAAAATAATAAATTTATCCCCTGCCATCCTTCAAAAATAACAAGTTGAAATGTTTGATTATATTAAATATTATTTTATTTTCTTCTGGCACACAGTATTCATGTTGAAATAGTTGATGATCATCTAATGTTCTTTTCCTTATAACTCACTTTCTCTTTTTTGTCAACATGTCTAATGAAAATTTTTGGCTTATTTGTTTTACTTTAATCTCAATAAATTTTAGCATATTTTGTCTTGGTATTTGTCATTTGGAGTCGATATTTTCAAGTATGCTAGGTGTTTTTTCAGTATGTATTTCAATTTTTTTTTTTTTACTTTTAGGAAAGTTTTCTTTGCTTATAGCTTAATAATTCCTGTGTTTTCTTGATATGGTTTTCTTTTCAAGGATTTTAACTGGATGTTGGACTTTCATTGCCTGACTTAGTATCTGTCACTTCCCTAGAATTCTTTTTATCTCACTTGTCATTTCTTTTTTTATTTTTAAAATTCTCATCTTTTTCTGTTTCCATTTATCTCAGGGCATAATTGCATATGTAATCTTATGTATTTATTTTTTATCTTGTGGTTTTTCATTGTATTTTTTTTCTAAAATCACTGTTCTGAAGCAGCTGGAAAACTCTGAGACTTCACAGGACCCTGGACTGCTGCAGACCCCAGAGCCCTCACTCTGATTCCATACACTTGGAGTGGCAAAACCTTTCCAGGTTGTATGAGTTGTCCTAAAACCGGCACTCTGTACTTTCTAGTGAATACTTGTTGGCTATGTGGGATTCTTTTCTCTGCTTAACTAAATGTCCCATTGCTTTTCGCCACTTCCTCCAACACAGAGGCTATTCCTATGTAAGTCTTGGGGGTTTGGGGGGTCTCCCTACCCAATTGCATTTTGGGGTTTAGCAGTTCACCCTGTTGCTCTTATTGTAAATGTCACCTATGAAATTTAAGTTTTGTTATCGATTCTCTATCTATGGTGAAGAGGCTATTCAGGGAAATCTGAGATTTTGAGGCTGCCCCATCTTCCCAGAATGTCTCTGATCCTGTGTGAGTGTTTTGAACCTGCACAAAGAACCTGGGTTGTGACAAGGAAGGTCCAGGGGATGTAAATTTGAGTTCCACATGATGTTTATAATTTTCCTACATGGAGATTGATACATACATAGGTTAAGAGAAGCAATTAAATAAGTGTTGACTATGCTGTTTTTGTAAATTACAAAATGTAGAATAGTCTCACCAGTTTAGAGCGCAAAATCTCATCCTCTAAAATACAGAAAAATCTGGAGCCAATATTTAAGAAACATTAGTGTTCTAAATACACACACATGCATTTATATCTGAGTCTTTAACTGATAGTCTAACTGCTGGGGTTCATCTCTCAGAATACATTTCATAGAATTATAGATAGTAAAGATCAATTTTGTTCTGGAATATATTAACTTTTTAAACATTCTGATTAGCAACAATTTGAATTATTCCAACAAAGTGGCTTCATTTCATCTAAATCTGAATGAGTTTTATTTATGTTTGGTTATTTTAAAATGGTCAATCTAATATAATAAAAAGTAGAGCAAGTAGAATACCAACGTCACAGATTTTTTTGAAAACTGATACAACAAAATTTGGTGAAAAGGTCTCACCACAAATCTTAAATTTAGCCAGGCACAGTGGCACAAGCCTGTAATCCCAGCACTTAGGGAGGCTAAGACAGGAGAATCACCAGTTCAAAGCCAGCCTCAGCAACGGTGAGGCGCTAAGCAACTCAGTGAGACCCTGTCTCTACATAAAACACAAAAAGTAGGGCTGGGGATGTGGCTCAGTGGTTGAGTGCCCCTGAGTTCAATCTTCAGTACCAAAAAAACCAAAAAATCCTAAATTTAAGAAAGCATGGCAGCTAACCACTGAGAGCTACAAAACCCTCCTTGCTTCTATCAACATGTATGCAAGAGGAAGTGGAAGGCAAGTAGGCTTCAGAAAGCCCTGAAACAGAAGAACTCAATACCACCTGCAGGTGCTCACTGGAAAGCAGAAAGTGTGGTGGGCAGTTCTTAGCAAGCTGGGATTTCTGCCCAAAGTGCATTATGGAGACTCTGCAGCAACAGCAGCTAGTTTCTTCAATTACCAACCACAAGAAATAAATGAGATGGAGAGGAAATCTATAGGTAGAAGACATTTTAAGAGATCTATCAATCAGTGACACAGATGGGAGCTTTTGTGGATACCAGTTTAAATAAACAAACTAAAATAAATTAAAATGACTGCCAATGAAATATGAATGATGAATAGATATTTAATTATGTTAAAGAATCAATATTAGTTCATTTAGGTGTAGTATTAATATTTTTGTTTGCTTTGTGAAATAATCCTCACTTTCTGGAATACTTTCAGGTGAAATGATATGCATTTAAGATTTACTTTAGAATAAACCAATTGGCAGGGGATGGGTGGGAATATAGATGAGAAATGTTATGCATGTGATTATTGGTGAAGTTGGGTACATTGGATCATTATACCAGTCTCTTTACTTCTTTATACATGTCAAATTTTCCCATATCAAGAAATATAAAGAAATAATTTACTTCAACAGTCATTTCAAGAAATTAAATAGAAGAGTGTTATACCAATTGAGGAAGACGTGTGTCTTCAATGAAGCAGGAAGATAAGACAGACACAGGTCAGGAACAGAAAGCCATGCAGACCATTCAGTATTCTTGCTGCTAGATAATTTCTTGGTCTCTTAGAAACTAAGTCTAAACAAAAAGAAAAGCTGGATAAACATTATATTCAGGGAGGCAGTTAATTCAGTTAATTAAATAAGTTGAATACCTGTTAGACCTATAGAGAGATTTAAAAAATAGAAAAGCACAGTCTAGTCACTCTAATTAAATGGTATTTTTTAAAGAAAAAATGATGTGCAACATACAAACAATTTAAAACAACACTATTTGTAATAAAGAAACATTCAAATGAGCTATCAAAAAGCAATAGAAACTAAAAAGCCAAGTTCTTATGGGTGAAAAGTTGGAAATGGAAAGGAAAAGGACAGGAAGTGTGAGCGAGCCCTGTGTGTGTCCTTCATGAAGAAGCAGCAAGCATAGGTAACCTTGAAGTGGGGCAGGGAGCATCTCATATGAGTCCCATATTTTACACTTTTCAAGCCTAGATCCTAATTTTTCTGAGCCTCAGTTTCCTGTTCTGCTCCATGCACCGGGTTGCCTCCAGGACTGGGTGCAGAATCTACATAAGCAAGTATGCCTGTCAACTGTCGAGCCAGCACTTTCCATCAACCAAAGGGACTGCAATTCCTGGCACATAATGGGGGATTAATAAATCTGACTCTAGTACTGGAGCTCTGGGCCATTATAGTTTAAAGGCAAGCATGAGACAACTCCTGGCATCAAGATTTTCTCTTGCATTGCACTTCAAATGCTTCTTATAAACTAAAGGCTCAGCAATTTTTACTCAGCATTACAAGACCAAGAAGAAATCAGGTTGCAATTGGCCTTGGGACTTTCTGATTTTAGACTCTTGTTTGAAATATTACTTTTTAAAAAACTTATTCATGTTTTTAATGTAAAAACAGTGTAATTGTTAAGAACACAAGTATAGGGATTAAAATCTAAGTTCCATTACTTCCAAGCTTCATGACTTTGGGCAAATAGCCTTACCTCTCTACAACTTCATTAATTCATTTTGTCTTTGGAGTGTTGTAAAGATTAATTTATCTAGATGTACCTATAGTCACATCACAGGTACCCAAGAGGCTGATGCAGAAGGATCATTTGAGCCCAAGAGTTCTGGCCAGCCTGCAGCCTGGCCAACATAGCAAGACCCCATCTATAGATATATAGATAAATAGATGGATAGATTGATAGATAGATAGACAGATAGATAGATAGACAGATAAAATTCTGCATACAAAGTATTCAGCCGGTCCTAAAACATGATAAATGATTGCAATAATAATAATAATTTTTAAATTACTACTAGTACTATTATTGTTATTATTAACAATCATGCTAGGCAATTTCTTTGTGGTCATTTGTTCCCAAATACATTGTGGTCTTAACTAGACTATGCAAAACTTTAAGTTGGGCACAGGATGCACACAGTATATAAAGGGAAGGAATATCACTGGTACTGTTTTGAGGACAGTCCCTTAGAAAGCTACATTTTCCCCCATATGTTTTCTCCTGTCAAGTATGGTCCTAGGGGATCACCTTAAAGAATAAAATGGACAGAATGGATCAGAAAACATGGTGCCAAATTCTACAGCCATTGAAAAAAATGATGACTATATTGGTAAATATCACAAATCATGGTTTATCAACATTCACAACATGTACATTATTTCGTTGGCATTGGTAACATGAACCCCTTATCCATAAGGTATTTCATTTAGCCACAGTATAAAAATTATATATTTAAGTTTTACATCAATACGAGCCTATATAGGAAAAGGAAATAGACATATTTCCTTCTCATTTCTCAGGTTCAAGACAGAGAAACAAATTACAAAATTATTTTTCATACATTTAAAATTGAAAAACACAGTTGTTTTCAATATTGAATATCACTTTCTTCTTAAATTTTTGTGGATTTCTCTAAAAAAATACTTTCTTCTGTCATTCGTTCTTATATCCAAGTGTCACTTTGATAAGGGGGGGGAGGGCCACATGGCTTCTCGACGAGTTGGAGTCCAAGAGAGACGGAGAAAGGGTCCCCAGGTTAGACGAAAAGGGGTTTCTCTGGACGGTAGCGATCCACGGAGCCAATCTCCCCAGGCCCTGGGGTGTAGGTAAAATTTTGCTTCGCCCCAGAGAGACGTAGAGATACCCGGGACAAGAAACACACCCGGGCGAGGAGCAAAGAACACCAGTTTATTCTAGAAACTATTGAAGCTTAAATGCACTCTTGGACCAATCAGATCCAAAGGTCACAAACAAAGGATCTAGACTTTGGCAAGAGCACAGTCTATTAGCATAGAATGGGGAAGGATGGAAGGGAGGGGTGGGAAGGTATGGAGACGCTCCTACATCCACGAATTCAGTAAGTTCAAAAATTCTAAGCTACACTACACAGAAGCTTTCCCTCATGAATTCACCTTTTGTCTACATATCATGGAATAATCAAGTGAGACATGTGAAAACCATAGTTTTACCACAATCCATACAGATTCCCAAACCATAGGGTCAGAATTGGAGTTATGGTGTGAGATAGCAATTGGGGTCTTTTTACCCTCTATGGAACACAGAGATGAGAAGGCTGAGGGGAATTCAAGGCAGGTCACTTCATTTCTGATGTCCACAAGGTTCTTATGACCCTGATAGTTTTCCCCAGCACAGGCATTCTGACCTGATGTCTCACATGTCCTCCATCAGGAAACTTTGGAGCAAGATGACTATTAAAAGACACAGATCCATAGAGATTGAATATGCTTGGCTTGTTTATTACCGGATGGTTAGGACAGAAGAGTTTTATTTCTACTCTTTTCTTTTCTGGTTATTATTTTTGTTGTTGTTGTCATTTGCAAGCAAACCAACAGTGCTCAACAAAAAGTATCTCCTAACAAATGATTTTCTCTGAAATCAGCGTTTGGTGCAAAAGCCCAACAGTGTTCATTTTAGTGCCCTATGAGTCCAGTGGTCTGGCCTTGCCATTTTCTTGCATCAGAATTAGATCTGCATTTCATCTAGGTTTAAAACACCCATTTCCATATCACTGGGTACTCATGGAGAAATTCCTACTAGATAGAGTTGTTGAAGAAATAACAAGTGTCTTGCCTCTAGCACTGTATCTGACAAGCTCAGATTTAACATGCTGGGCTCTGAAGAACTACATTGCTTTATGCACAGGTCCCCCCAATCACAATGAGCTACTGTCAGACATAGAGAAGTAAGGTCTAGATGGATTGATGCATGTGCACCCCCATACTCTCCATTCCAACCCCCAAAGCAGACAAGACAATTCTTATCTTTTGTCCTACTCAGAGCTGGGATATGAAAGCAGATTTCACAATCCTCTCTCACATGCCTTACAGACATAACATAACTTGCAAACTATTTGCCCCTCTGGTCAGGCAAGACTGTGGGTGAGGAGAGCTGTCTTCTTACACGGAAGTGAGTGCTTCATCATGACTCCGGGAGACTGCAGTTGAGTTAGTGGGATGAGGGATGACTTTATACTTCCAGACAGATTCTGACCAATTGCACATTCCTCTCCAAGACAGCAGTGTCTGCTTCCTTACCCTTGTAGCTTGAGAAGAAACCAAAACCCCAACAGCCTATTATGGACTAACTTGCTCATAGGATATAGACAACCACTTACCCCAAATATCTTGGCTATACACAGCCATTTTCATTAAGACGGCCATTACTTTGTTGGTTTTTCCATAGTGGAATCAATCTGTTTTCAATTGAATAAAATGATTCCTGAGATTTATCTCTCAAGTCTATGATTCTGAAGGTATCAGGGAAATTAATGGAAAACAGAGTTGTGATATTGCCATTTTAAAACAACATATCAAAAAGATAACATTCTTAAACTCTTGCTCTTGTGTATACCAGTATAGAGGCAAGTAGCAGCCCTCTTAACCAATCTCTACTTAACTCCCTTCCCAAGTAAACTGTACTCAGCTTCTGCGACACTCTGACAGCCCATGGCACCTAAGGATATGAGGAAATGGCTCTAAATTGCCCATGGACTTCAGCTCCCACGAGCTGAAAACCAAGCATGCCAAAGTTCAGTCACATGTACTTCCAAACTTGATTGTGATGGTCATCTTTCTTATTATAATTATATGATTTCACTGAATATTAAGTACATTTAAGAAAATTGAGAGAAAAGAGGAAAGAGTGGTTCTCTCTGTGAAAGTAGCATTGAATGTTTTGCAAAGGATCAATAAACATACTCTCTAAAGCAGTGCTATCTTATAGAAATAAAATGCAAACCACATAGGTAAGTTTACATGTTCTAGCAGTCACATAAAAAAGTGAAAAGAGAGATTAAATTAATTTTAATAATCTATTACATTTAGTCTAATACTACGCAACCAAATTACTAGTTCAATATATAATCATACACAAGGAGATATTTTATGTTCTCCTTTTGTATTAAGTTTTGGAAATCCATTGCATATTTAACACTTTGGCACAACTTACTAGAGACTGGCCATATTTCAAGTGCTCAGTAACCACATGTGGCAAGTAGCTTCCTATTGGACAATGTAACTTCAAAGAACTGCAGTTTAATTAATAGAGATGATTATCAAGGACTGGGGAAACTTTTTAATAGTTGTTGCACTCAGATTGCATTGTAGATATTTATAAGTCCCCCTTCCACATGGAAGTGATTCACATTGGAAATTTTAAATTATTCATTATGAGTGTATTTAGTGCAAGAAAGTAAAACGGGAATTTGAAGCGGTGAATTCAAACTCGAATGGAAGTCCTCGGCTCTATTAAAATTAGAAATTTTAATTAGAAATTAGAAAAGAAAAATGGCAAATTAATGTAGGTTTTAAGCTAAGTGATTTATGTTATATAAATAGCTTTTTTAAAAAAAATGATTGTTGTGGTTTATCTACCTTTATGTTTAACAAAAAATGCTATAGCAATGGTATTGGACAAAAGGACTTCCTTTGTCCTTGGAGTGCCTTCAGACTAGCTCATTTCAACTGAATTCAACAAATGCTTACCGAGTTATCTCCTATTTCTGAAATTTATTTGTGTTACTGAGTTTAAGGATTACACAGATTATCAGGAATTGAAAGACAAATAATAAAAACAATCACAACAGAACAAGTAAAAAATGTCCCCAAAAGATAAAGAGATTGTGTTTGAATGGAGAATCAGAAAACTCTCTCTCTCTCTCTCTCTCTCTCACACACACACACACACACACTCCACATACACACTGTTTTAGTCAACATTTTTTCTGCTGTGACTAAAAGACCTGATCAGAATAAATGTAGAGAAAAAGTTTATTTAGGGGCTCACAGTTTCAGAGGTCACAGTTCATAAAAGGCCGGTTCCATTCCTCAGGGCTCAAGGTGAGGCAGAACATCATTGTGGAGGAGTGTGGCAGAGGTAAGCAGTTTACATGATGATCAGGAAGCAGAGAGAGAATCCACTCTCCAGATACAAATATATACCCCAAAGGCAGGCCCCTAATGACCCATCTCCTCCAGCTGCATCCTACCTGCCTTCAGTTACCACTTAGTTAATCCCGTTAGGGCATTAATTCACTGATTGAATTAAGGCTCTCATAACCTGATTATTTCCCCCCTAATTCTTGCATTATCTCACACATGAGCTTTTGGGGACACCTGACTTCCAAACTAACACACGTATAAGCGCGCGCACACACACAAACACACACACACACACACACACACACACACACACACGCAGCTTTAAAGGATGAGTAGATTTTTCATCCCAGATATGCAAGAGAGAAGGATACTTTTAGGCAAAGATGACATGATTTTCTGATTGGTAATCTTCCTCTTGGTATTATTACTACCTACTATCACATGATCAAATGATTTTTAAGTTCACATAAAAAAGAGTCAGGGATTTTAATTGATTTCATATTCAACATGAGCCAGAGAATCATGGAGGTTTGTATAGGAAAAAAATAGTGGCCAATGGTTGTTTAATATGTTCCTGAGTGCTCAGGCATTCTGAAGAAAGAGGTAAAGGATTTGGGCTGGACCTGTTGGGAAAGGATTCTCACAGAAAGTGAGAGCTGATGGGATGGTGGTTCTAGCAATCATGTATAGATTATATTAGAACAAGGAGAGAGTAAGAGCACAAAAATAGGCTGAGAGAATCTGAGTGAAGATAGTACCCTTAATTTGGAGTGCTAGTTCTTTAAGTCTGGGCACATCACTTAGCCACTCTGAGCCTTGGTTTTTAATATCACAGGAATGTCCTCAGCCAAGAGATAAAAGTCCTCAGCCAAGTTTGAACACTACTCAGATTTTGGGTACTAGATATGGCAATTATTATGATTGTCATTAGAAAAGTGTTGTATTTATCCCTATATGAGGTAACATTCTGGAATAGAGTGGAGATTGAACAGCATCAACAAAAGGAAACAGCAGCAAGACACACTGAAGAGAAAAAGCCAAATTTGGTTACTGATTGGATTGTTCAAGACTGGGGCCACAAAGATAAAGGATTTTTTTTTTCTACCAGGAGTTGAACACAGGTGTGCTCAACCACTGAGCCACATCCTCAGCCCTTTTTATATTCCATAAAAATATAAAAATATATTTTATAGGATCTCACTAAGTTGCTTAGGGCCTTGCTAAGTTGCTGAGACTGGTTTGGAACCTGCGATCCTTCTGCCTCAGCTTCCAGAGCTGCTGGGATTACAGGTATGCACCACTGCATCCAGCTAAATTGTTTTTTTCATCAATGACAAACAAAGAAAACAAACTTCAACATATGAATTTGCAAACCATCAAAATAGCAGTCTATGCCACTGAAGCCACCTCTTGGCTTCCATTTCCTGCCCAAGTCTAACAACCCAAAACCCCCAACTGCCATTAGAGCTTGAGTTTTTTTTTTTTCTTTCTTTCTTTCTTTCTCTACTCTGCAACAGATCAAAGGAACATGAAAAAGCACATGATTTGGTGGACTAAAAGTTACTGTCATTTATCAACTTCTATTTTCAAGGGCAAGAATGACAAATGGAATGCTGAGCCACTGTTACTGGTACAGATAAAATATGCTCTAAAAATTGATAGGACACACACCTACTATTCTCCTCATTGCCGGCCACTAATATATCAACTGTCACCAAGCAATAACAGCCCACAACTGCCAGTGGCCAGATATTGATTTCTCTTGTAGTCAGCAGCAGTTGAAGTGTGTGTGTGTGTGTGTGTGTGTGTGTGTGTGTAGGTGTATGCGCACACACACAGAGTACACTTTAATCCTTACAATCAAATGAATTTAATGTTTCAGAAAAAAAGTATGTTCATTTCTAGGACAAGATTTTTGCATACATTTTATTAGAACTAATTATTAAATGAGACTATTAGATTACCTAGGAGATTTAACCACTTCACTCATACAAAAAGGACTAGATTGGTGCTGGTCATGTGGGTTTTCTCAATTCTTTATAATTTGCTACTTTGCAATAAGTTCTCTAAGATCCAGAAAGAGAATAGTAAACCATTCTCAGGACAGTAAAATACCAGGAAGCAGGCATTATCTTCTGTGCAAATCCAATTGTATATACCTTTCAAGGTTGTCCATTGTTTTGAATTATGTTGTTCAACTTTCCTCTATTAGAGTGGATAATGGAGCATGAACTATATTTGGCAAGATCTATGATCTAGGAGCAGGCTATACCCTCAGTAAAATTATGACACAAGAAAAATTATGTCTTTAATATCCTTGGGTCTCTTTTCTGAGCATTTTTTCTTATCTGGCTAGCTAACCCTTTCTTTCAGTAACCTCTTTAGGATCATCTCTGTACAACAGTAAACTATAATCAAGATCTTTCTTCTCTTATCCTGGTTTAATATATATCTTATATTTTATTCCTGAAAAGATATGGCCTATGTTCTTGAATATTATACCAGAGTTTCCTTGGTGGGTATGTAAGACCTTGTGTAGTCAAAGAAATTTTTAATATTCTTCAAATCATATCCTCTAACATCACAAAGTGCTGTGCAGGTAAAGGAAAATACATCAAAACAACATCAGCTCCGTGAATAGCAAAATAATTATTATCAGCACTATTTCTCTGCCTACATAAACAGTTAGTGGCATGTTGAACCTGGTTCATGCTTGGCACTGGAGCTGATTATGCATGTCTTCCCCCAGCTGCACATCCAGTGACATCATGTTGGTAATTTAAAAACAGCCATGATGACAGTATTTACACCATGGCAATTGGCAAATACTACATATCAGGACTTCCTCCTGCACTGCTCAGAGAACCAGTTTACCAACACACCATTGCATAAGATCATCCATATGCAGGAATAAATGGCATCTTAAACTTTTTTATTTTATGGCCAATTGAGTTACCCTCTACTCCTGATTAGTTCTTCTCTCTTGCCAACACAATATACATAACTTGGCCATACACATTCATATCTGAACTCACCATAACAACTTGATTAACCATATCCTTCTTGTTCACTGGTATATAACATCTACATTGCGTGACATATAGAGTATGAAAAATATTAGTTGACTAAATGAACATACATCTATACGTGTGCCTATACACATACACATATACACAGACACATATATATCTGAGTTAGCATATCTGAGTTAGCATGAGAGAGATATTTTTGAAAAAGATTTCAGTTTACAAAAGGGAATTTAATTTTCTGTGTTAGAATATTTGCTTGGTATATTGCCCAAAGCCTAAAATTCCTGAAGAAGTGAATATTAACCATTGACAAGATCAGAGGTTATTTAAATATTGTAGAAAAGCGTATTACAGTACTTTTTAAGTTTTATCATCCTCTTAGGAAAAATACTAATTTTTGAAATGAAAGCTGTCCAAAACAATCTTTGTAAGTCTTTGAGATGTGCTAAGAAGTTTAATGGGTGAAACTGCCTCAACCTCTCCCTGCTTCCAACCTGAGAATCACTGCCTCTTCCCTTCCCTTGCTCAGACCACTTCCCCATCTTCCATGCACTCTTCTGTCAGGCTCCCCAGAAGGCACGCTGGGAAAGGTGGCTTTCCAAATGGCAATAATCCCTCTCTGCCATCTGGCCCAGCCATCCTCCCTGAAGTCCCCTGGACACATTTAATTTCCACTTGCCTGCCAGGGAGTGTCAGCAGAACCCTCTCTGGAATTCCTCCATGCCACAGTCTTCTCCTAAGCTCCTGGCTCTCACTTTCTCTGCCCTTTGACTCTTGACCACTTGGTGAGCTCCACACTTTGGCTGCCATCCCCCCTACCTTGCTCCTGGAATTGTCAGACCCCCGGCACATAGAAGGCTCTTTGTTACATACATATCATATAGTGAACTTAAGATTCATAGTCACATACACACCCAGGTACACACACACATGCACACGTGCCTGTGCATACATGCACATGCTAATGGCATACCCATTATCTCACTCCTTAGCACTCATCTGTGTGTATAGGGACTCTGTTGCAATGCCCCTCTTTGCCTCCAGGGGGCAAAGGATGCCTTAGTTCCAAAAGCCCTTCATCAGAATCTCCCCTCCCTTTAATTTAGGTGAGACTCTCTTGTCGTTTTTTTACCACCATGGTTAGAGGTCCCTCCCCTCTGCCCTTCCTTTAAAGGTGTGAGTGACTCAGGTATTATCTTTGGACTTCTCCAGTCTTTCTCCCAAATTTATGTCATAGAATCCCACAGCTTCAACTATCATATACAAGCAAATCTATACAGACACCAAAAACTCAGTAGGTCTCACACCTACCTTTTTATCTTCTCTCTCAAATACATTTTACTTTCTGTTAATGGCACCAGTTCACCCTAATCACTACTGCAAGGACTCCTGAGGCATCTGTTACTGCTCCCACTCCCTGTTACCAACTTCCACTCATTCACTACATTTACCTCTGCAAGACTTCCCAACTTACTTGTCTGCATTACCATTATTTACAGCCACAGGTCAGGCATTGAGTATTTCTCATAAGAACCCGCACAACCACATGCTAACTGACCACCCCACATTGAGCCTTTCTCCCCCAACTCACTTTCTATGCTTGTCTTTCTAAACCCCAATATGATGACATCACTCTGGTATTTCTTACTTTCTGTAGCAGTTTGTGCAAGGTTACTAGCAGACTGCCTCCACCAGAATCATCTAAGAATCTGACTTATAATACAGATTTTAAGGCCACTTCAAATTAACTGAATGAAATCAGTGGTCCCAGAAGTCTATCATTCAGCCAAGTCCCTGATGGCCTTCAGACCACTAACACTTGAGAGCTACTGGCCTGTGACTTTCTCTGGAGGGCATTTAAGGTCTCTTGCCATCTCGCTCCTGCTTACTTTTCCAATCCCACTTTTACTATTGCCCCCATGCCTTTGTGCAGTTGTTACTTCTTCTAGGAATGCTCTCCACCCTTCTGCCAGATCTCACTAATTCCCCAAATTCTGTGAGACATTCTGTGATGCCTCAGGTTATATTCAATTCCTAGCTCCTTGGAAACTCTTACATACCTTTATGGCAGTATGTCTCAGTACATTACAGTAATTGTTTTAGTACCTATTTCCTTTATGGCCAAGTATTTTTTTTTTTTTTTTTTTTTTTTTTTGGTACCAGGGATTGAACTCAGGGGCACTCGACCCCTGAGCCACATCCCCAGCCCTATTTTGTGTTTTATGTAGAGACAGGGTCTCACTGAGTTGCTTAGCAGCCTCGCCATTGCTGAGGCTGGCTTTGAACCCGCGATTCTCCTGTCTCAGCCTCCCTAAGT
>PVHX01017797.1:0-38882 GCA_004024805.1 Geosciurus inauris | reverse complement strand
GGTGGGGAGAAGGAGGAGAGGAGGAAGAGAGGAGGGGAGGAGGATGAAGAAGGGAGAGGAGGGTGGGGAGGAGGGAGTCTGGAGGAGGTGGAGAAGGAGAAGAGCAGGGAAGGAGGGGGCAGAGGCCAGTGGGAAGGGCAGGTAGAGGGGAGGGAAACTCAGGGGAAGTGACAGGGGCCACATTCCCAGGCACCTGGCATCGGCCTTAAAAGATCATGAAGAAAAAAGCCTTTGCCCAAAGGGTGCAGAGCACGGGGAGCAGCCTCCCTGCCTGTGCCTGCACCTGGCCCCAGGGGCTCGCACCCAGCACCCCAGCACACCTTCCTGCAGCTCTCCCTTGAGGGCATCACACGACGCTGCTCTGGATTTCCACAGCCACAGTCTCACCAACCGGGACTCTGAGGGGTGACCCCAGGACCTTGGTGGTGTAAGGTCCGCAAAACAAGAGTGGGTCCCGGAGGCAGATGCTGTCCTGCCTAAGGGCCTTGCCAGCCTGAACAGACACCCCACAAGGTAGCGAGACCTGCGGCTCAAAGGAGGAGCACCAAGTGAGTGCAGAGCCCTAGTACTCCTGTGACTGCCACGCTGGGACGCCCACCCTGGCACAGCCTGTGAGGGGCAGTGGTGAGGCAGCGAGGAGCCCGGAAGGTGAGTGCCCACGGACAGCGGGAAGGCAGCCCTGCAGAGGCCTTGCTTTCCAAGGTGCTGCTCTATCCCGAAACACAGCTTCATCGCTCGGGGCCTGTGAGCTGTGCTGAGGGACATCCACTCCCGCGGTCCCGTGTCCTTCCCTCTCCACACTGGCCCAGGGCATGGCTAAGCTGGCCACTGTCCAGGACCGGGCAGACTGGAGGGCCCAGACCAGCACCCCTGCGGGACTCTGCGAGCCTCCAGTAAACCTCAACCAGCTTCTGCACTTGGCCTCTGCAGCTGTGCATCTCGTCTCTCTCACGCTCTCTGAAGGATGACCCCTGGTTGTGGTGAGGGGACATTGCCCAGCGGTAGCCCCAGCTGCGGATCTGAGTGGGCAGCTCAGCTGACGGGAGAGCATCCGGAGGAGAGCACGTCCCACGCAGGCCAGGCCTCTGGGAAGGGCCAGGCCCACTTCACAGAGCACTGGGCCCCCGGGGCAGCGGGGCCAGGAGGGAAGGCGTTGGCCTCTGGAGCAGAGCCCTGCGTGTGGAGGAGCACTGTTCTGTCACAGGGGGCAAAGGGAACACACCCACGAGAAGAGCCCGCACAGGGGCCAGAGGAGGTGCAGCTGCAGCCCTGGCGTGAGGACGGGGCCGGCTGCCAGGTGAGGCCATGGGGGTGGAGGTGGGAGGCACCTGCTGCTGGAGGTGCTGGGGCAAAGGGATGGAGCACAGGCTCTTTCTTGGTGACTTGAGTCCTCAGTCCCTAACTGGTCATGGAAGGAGGGGTCTGAGCCAAGCTCTGTTGGGGAGCTCAGGGCTGAGCTAACAGGCTTGGGGACATGTGGGATGACAGCACAGGGACCACTCGGTGCATGGCCCATACATATCCACAGGTTAGGCCGTGGGCTTCGGAGCAGTGCAGCCCAGGGGCCCTGTGCCTCTAGGGCATCCTGACCCCATCGCATGCTCTGCTCCTAGAACTGCCCTCGGCTAAGGGGAGCCTCACAAGGGTAAGGAGAGGTGCTTCACGTGAAGACCCCTGGAAGGTGAGTTGGAGCCCTCAGCAGCAGCCTCTGCCTTCAAGGAGGAGAGAGCAGAACATGGAGCAGCCTGCACCACCCCTCACTCCATCTCTGGGGACAGGCTTGGATTGCCTGGTGACTCTCAGGGACACGGAGCAGCCAGCACAATTGTGCACAGACTTCGTCCACTTCTCACGCAAGCCTGCACTGCACTTGGGCACAGGTGGCATGCGCCCCTGACCGCGCCTCTCTCAGAGCACTCTCCAGGAGAGCATGCCCACACACGTGCATTCACAGGGAGACCCAGAGAGCCCCAACCTCCGCTGCTGTGGGTGGGGCGGGGCTCCCAGGGCAGTGGCGAGCTGGGGTGGTCACACAGGCAGGTCCAGCAGGCCTGGAGCTGACCCAGGTGCCAGCACCTGGAGGCTCATGCCATTTGTTTATACACGAGGAGCTGAAGTAGAGGCCATGCTGAGTGAAGGACACTGTTGCTGGTCCCCTTGTGTAGGGTAGCAGGAGCAGTGTCCCAGGAGGAGCTGACCCTGGAGTGGGTGAGGTGATTAAGCAGTGCCCAGAGCAAGGAAAAGACAGCCGGGGACCCACACCTGTGGGCCAGGCAACCCAGCCCTTGTGCCCACACCTGTGGGCCAGGCAACCCAGCCCAGCTTCTTCCACACTGGGCCCTGGTTGATCCTTCCGCCACAGGTTACTGCCCACCCTAAGGAAGTCCCTGGGGCTTGTGCCTACAGCCTTCTGGAGCAGAATGTCCCAGCAGGAGGAGTGACACCACCTGCTCCACCAGCTCCAGGATCCCCCCAATCCTGTCGACCCCTGCCTGCCATTCCTGAGCATAACGCGGAGGTTCTGGAGAACTTGGTCCCGTCCCTGAGAGGCAAGACACTGGACTCTGGTCTCCTGTCCTGATCCTTGCCCTTCCCAGCAGCCTCCCCAGGAGGAAGCACGCAGGTCCCGCACACACTGGTTCTCACTCTCCCTGACGGCAATGCGGCCTTCATTAGTGAACCTGATCATAGAGAGCCCTGTCCATGGAACATTAGCTCAAGTTCAAGACAATCAGCCTGAACACAGACTACAGCTGTGCACAGCATGCACCTGGGCACAGCATAATTTGTGTAGACAAGTAGGTGGGAGGACATCCCAGGACTGGGCGACAGCTGCGGGGGGTGGTGCTCACTGCCCGGGGTCGGCCCAACAGCTGTGCGCACTGCATGGCTGGTCTCTGGTCATCAGTGGTGGGGGGTGGGGATGTTCAGCTCTGCCGTCTCTTATCTGATGGCCCCTGTTGGTCCCAGATGGAAAACAGAAGGATGGACCTTTGTCCTCTCTGTGAACATGGGCCCCAAAGGAGGAGGTGGTGTCACCAGGAAAGCAGAGCCTTAAGGTCCAGGGGTTCACCCGCTCCCTCGTGGCACCTGCAGAGTGGGAATGGGCCGTGTGCTTGCTTGCACCCGGGTGCCACCCCAGCCCCATGTGCGGGGGTCTCAGGACTGTTCCAGAGTTCAGAGCTCAGCCAGGGCAACAGGCTTTGGGTGATGGGATGGGCAGGCAGCCCTCTCTGGCCCATGATGACAGGCCAGGCCCACAGGACCTGGGAAAGGAACCTCTGTCCTGGTAGAAAGCAGGGCTCCTGGTGGCTGCTGATGACCTGGAGGGGAGAACGTGGCCCTGTGGCCACACCAAGATACACTTCAGACACTTAGGAAACCGCCAGGTGCAATGGGAGGGGTCCAAAGGCCACCGAGAGACAGGTGACAGTCATACACAGCCCTGAAACGCCCACACTGGGACCTTTCACAGATTTCCGTCAGCGTGAGCGAGGGGCCAGCTTCTGAATACTAAGATGGTGGATCAGAACGTTCCTGCTGCAGACAGAGAAGCTACACCGGAGAGGGGCACCCCCATTCCCGTGGAGCCTCCACCTGGGTGGGGGGACAGCTCTTGGAACAAGCCTCCCCTGAGGCCTGTGTGCAGAGGCCTCTGGGAGTCGACCACGGCCCCAGCAGTCTGCGTGACGCTGCCCACTGGCCTCTCCTGGAGCCCAGGTGTGATGCTCTTATCGTGATATTGGTCCTGAGGGCTCCTTCGTCCACGGCTGCGGCTGCGGCTGCGGCTGGTCAGGGGTTTCCACTGGGTCAGCGCCTGTGCCTGGAGACGCTAAGGAGGCTGGCTAACACTAACTCGATACAGAGGCGCCCCAACTCGTCTGCCCCCACCTACCCCACGGAAAATGCCGCAGTCGTGTCTTAGCTCAAATATTTCTAGAAATCAGGGAATTCTCTCTCTTTTTTTCTCTGTGGTGCCGTGGATGGAACTCGGCAAATGCTCTCCATCGAGCTGCATCCCCGGGCCAGAGAGCGTCCATTGTACTCTTCTGTTCCAAGTACAGCATGAGTTTCTACCGTTGGTGTTGGGCACCTTCTCCGGTTTCCCAGGACACCCCCTCTTAAGCCTTCTATGCAGACACATCTCCCTGGGGGTGCAGAAGTCTGTGAGCAGGCAAGCAGATTGAAGAAGAGGCACACACTCCTGTTTCCAAATGAGTCCTGGTGGGTGCTGAGTCCTTTCAAAGGGCCATCCCGTGTTTAAAATAGGTCATGGCTTATCATCCCACAGAAATTTCCAGATAGGGGTATGTGTCTGCATGCTTCTGCTACAGGGTTACTCATCATTTGGCAACTGCTGTGTGGTGGCTCAAGCCACTGCCCACCAGCAAGAGCCACCTGCTGCTGCGTGGATCTCCGTGCAATGGAATCGGGGTAATGTGGGATTACATTCCTCGGTGGGTGATGTGAGGTAACATTGAGAAACAGACATAAATAAATGCTGTGTGCCGCTTAAACAGAGGCAGGGACACACATGGATAAGAGAAAAAGAAGATTGCAGACTATTTAAAAATTGCTTGGACGTGCCCACCATGATTGTGATATTCCATGTTGTAGTCTGCTTAGTTCTGCAGCAGGACAGCTGCATGAACGGAACAGTGACAGGCAGGTATAGCCTGGGGCATGGGGGACCCTGGGCTCTGCATCGTCCCCCCGGCCCCAGGCCCCTGGAGAGCACCTGTGCAGGCCTGACCCAGCCCTTATCTCCAAGCCTCAGGTCTCCTCTCCGACTCCAGAACCAAGCTGCAGGCAGGGCATGCCCCGGGCTGGATCGCAGCACACCCTGTTCACAGCCCTGCGGGGGCCCTGACAGAAGGCCTGGCCTGGGGAGGAGTGGCAGGTGGCTCCAGGAAGCAGCTCCTTCCCTGGCCTTCTCTGTGCCTGGGGGACTGGCCTTACCATAGCCCCCAGAAACCACGACCAGCCTGAGTCCAGGAGTCTAGCACAGACTGCAAGGAGGTGCCTGGCCCAGCAGCAAAGCCAGGTGCTGCCCATGTTTGTGGCAGAGTGTGGCATGTGTGTGGCATGTGACCCTGAGGGCAAATGGCAGGGCGAGGCACTAGTGTTGGTTGAGGCCAGACCTGAGCATTCAAGTGCCCCGATGACAGCATGTGCTGGCTTCCGAGTGGCTCCAATAACACAAGGGCTGCCGTCACAGAGCTGAGCAGGGGCGGGGGGCTCAGTGGTTAGAGCCCTTGCCTGGGGAGCATGAGCTCTTGTTCCCCGCCAGCACTGCAAAAGGAAAACGGAGACTACAGCAGAACCCAAAAGGAAAGGAAGACCCAGCCGAGCACAGGGGCGCACGCCGTCCACCTGCTGTCCTCCAGGTCGGCGGAACACCTCTCCCGAGGCAAACTCCGAATCAGAGTCCTCTGTGGCCACCTGCGGATGCTGCCACCACCAGCCCTCAGCTCTAAGGGGAATGAGTCCAGAATGGCAGGGTCCAGGCAAGCCTGGCCACCGGAGCCAGGGCAGGTGAGGTGACAGCGAGGTGGCAGGGCCACCCAGCCATGTTTGCCCCATAGAGCTCTTTGATGGCAGCTGGTGACTCAGGAGGCACAGGCAGGTCAGATCCTACTTGATTTGTGTAATAAAAGGAGCCAGGTATGGGGGTGCATGCCTATAATCCCAGTGGCTTAGGAGGCTGGGGCAGCAGGAGCACAAGTTCAAAGACAGCCTCAGCAACTTAGCAAGGCCCTAAGCAACTTAGGACGACCCTGTCTCTAAATAAAAAATTAAAAAGGGCTGAAGATGTGGCCTAGAGGTTAAGCACCCCTGGGTTCAACCTCCGGTACCAAGAAGAGGAAAAACCAGTAAGAGACGGGCACTGTGCCCACCCCATGTCTAATGAATGGGGCCACCTGACTCCTGGCCTCTTAGCCAGCACCCAGCCCAGGCCTCCCCTGCCTCTCTGGGAATGTCTGGCCCAGGGCTACCTGTGTGCAGGATGGTGATGACCACTGAGGCCTGGCCCCTGCCCTAGCACGGGAGTTCTGGGAGAGACTGGGCTGGCCCACGTATCCCCAGGGGCAGCCCACGCCAGGCTCCGCAGGCTGTCGCTGGAGAAGTCATGGTGAGTGTCTGAGCCCACATTATTCTTGGCCCTATGGGCAATTTGTGGCAGAGTTCAGACCTGCAATGTCCTGGGGTAGAGTTCTTGTGGAGTGAGTCCACCCCCAACATTCCCTGGCAGAACAACCCACACGGAAGGAGTCCACCTGTGCGGACCCCGACGGCAGCGTGTGCCAGCAGCCAGGACCTGCGGGGCCCAGCACTCGGTGGTAGGGGCAGTAACACTCCCAACCCCAGATGCTTGAGCAGAGGGCCACTCGTGGGGCACGAGACGGGCAAACTGAGGATGAGTCGCCAGGGGAGCTCCGTGAGGCGCTTGGGAAGCACTGCTGCAGCAGCTCCAGCCTCCAAGCAGGGGCAGGGGCGGAGGGCCCCGTGGCTTAGCCCATGGCCAGCTCCCAAGGCTCAGTCCAGCTGCACTTTCTGCCCCGAGACAAGGACACACTGACCGCCAGGGCCTCCTCTCTCTGCCTGTGAATGCAAGCTGCCAGGAGGCCTCACCTGGCTCACCACCATCCTGTGCCAGGAATGGAGCCAGCCGTGGAGCCGGCCCTCGTCCATGGGTCCTGACACACTGCATGGCCCCCCGTGGATACTCTGCACTGGGCACGCCCTGCCGGCAGCTGAGTTTCTCCCCAGGTCAAGAACTAGAAATCACCTTCATTCAAGCCAGTGCTCCTTGGCTGGGGACCACTGACTCTGCTGCACGTGGCCATGATTGTCACACACGCCATAGAGTGGCACCACTGGCCCCATGGGCAGAGGCCGGGAGCGGCGCCCAGTGTGCATGATGGCCCAGGGCTACGAACCCCAGGTCCGCCCTTTCGGGCACAAGCAGCCCAGCTGGTAGGTGTGGAACTCGTGGGGAGCATGCAGAAGTGGCGGGCCACTTGGTGGGGACTGCTCCTGTCACAGGGGATCTGTGCGGATACGGGGGTGGGAACTGATGCCCGGAGCAGTCCCACAGGCTCCGCGGGACCTGCCTGCACGTGCGTTTGCTCTGTGCCCCACAAGAGCACCACAGCTCCACACAGAGGCCGGGCAGTAGAGGACACCCTCTGCTTCTACTTCATCACTGGGAGACCCGCTCAGACCACGGCCACCAAAGCTCAGATTCCACCCTTGGTCAGAAGGCTCTGCTCTGCCCTGCTATCCTGTGGCTCCGTGACAAGTGTCACTGGTGCCATCAGCAGGCGAGCGGTACAGCTAAAGTGGGGTGCAGGCCCAGTCCCATGCCCCACCTGGTGTCATGCCATGACATCCTGATGGCACTCTCAACAAGCCATGAGCCTCTGGGCCAGTCACCCACAAACAAGCTGCAGACCAAGCGGTGAGCAGAGCAGGCTGCAGGGCGGTTCTGCATGGGCCTCAGTAAAGAGGGACGCCAAGTGGAGCCCCCAACCAGCCTCTGGAGGGAGCCACACGCAGACACCAGGACCCAGGAGCACAGAGACGAGCATGGCTCCACAAAGGTGAGCACTGTGGGAAGTGACGTCTGACTGCCTATGGGTCCCTGATCAGAACTGACCCCCTGACCATAAGGAAACCAGGTGACCATGCCACATGGTGAGCCCACGGTGCTGGGAGCGTGCCATCAAGAAGTGGCACCTGGAAGACAGGGCAGGGAGGGGAGGACGGCTGGCAGGTGGGGTAGGTGTGAGCAGGCCACCCTCCTCACCTCAGCTGCAGCAAGGTCCCACCCCCCCGAGGCCTCCACTGAGGCACCATTGGCTGAGTGTCCTCTGGCATGGTGAGCCCAGACACGGAACGCACTGGACAGGAGACTTCGCAGGGGAGGCACCGTCTTATTCAGGGGTGGGGTTCTCTGCAGGACCGCATGGACCTCCCTGAGGCCCAGACCCTGCCAGGCTCCGCAGTGGGCCCTGTGCAGCCATGGGCCTCAGTGGTCAGGGTCACTCAGGGCCGTCTACTCCAAGCAAGCCACAAAAGTGATGGGCTCCAACCACCAACAAGCATTCCATTTAACCTCTGGCAAACCTGCGAGTCAGCTCCCCACACCTGGAGACAGGAGCTGTCCTGTGAGAGCTTTGTTCCTGCTCCTGCAGCTGGGGGCTGTGGCCACCCTGGTCCAGCACTCTTCCTCAGGGTCCTTCTCTGGTCCCCAAAGCCACAGGCTCTGTTCTTCACCGGCTGCTTTAGTCAGTGTTTTGCTGCTGTGACCCAAAGACCTTATGAGAACAGCACAGAGAAGGAGAGTTGGTTTGGCTCCTGGTGTCAGAGGTCTGGGTCCATAGCCATGGCTCAGGGCCCGAGGAGAGGCAGAGCACCTGGAAGGAAGTAGTGGAGGCCAACAGGCAGGACAGGGCCCCAGCAAGCAGGGAGAGCTCTGCTCTCAAGGACAAAGTGCCAATCCCGAGCCACCCCCAGGGCCCCACTTCCTACCTGCCTGTTACGGTTTGCATGTGAGCAAAAGCTCACGTGTGAGATGGTGCAAGAAGGCTCAGGGGAGAGATGGCTGGAGCGCGAGAGCCTTGACCTAATCAGTGCCTTAATCCCTGATGGGCTGACTGAGTGGTCACTGGGGGTGTGGCTGTGGGGTGGAGCTGGAGTCCCTCTCTGCTTCTTGATCACCGTGAGGTGAGCAGCTTCCCGCGCACACACCGTGCGGGTGTTCAGCCCCATCTCGAGCCCCAGGCCATGCAGCGGCCTTCTGTGGACTGAGACCTCTGGAACCGTGAGCCCAAGTAACCCTTCCTCCTGCACAGTGGCCCTGGTCAGCTCCCTTGGTCACAGCAGCAAAAAAGCTGCCTAGAGCACGCCTGCAGGTACCGCCCCCGGCCCCGTGGGGCGGCTCAGTGACGGGTGGGCTGACACACGTCACTCTACCTCTGAGCACTGTCCTACACATGAGCTTTGGGGGCCGCTTCACACCTAGACCATGACACCCGTCCCTGGAGGGGTGGTGTTTCCTACTGCACGGTCTCTGGCCTGCCCCACCCAGCGGCAGCAGTTTGGCCCCTGTGAGGGCCTCCTTGGGCCCTCCTCTGGCCAGCCCCAGCCTGGGAGCCTGTGTGACCTGCAGTGCCTCCAGGGTTCCCGCGGCTCCAGGCCCTGGGGCCCAGCCCACTGGTGCTCTCAGCATCCTGGCTTGGCCTCAGCTCTCGCCTTCCTCCCCTGGCCCCTCCCAGCCCTCTTTCCCCTCCCCACATCCAGCAGTGGGGACCGTCCACTGCCAGTCTGCAACATGCTTTCAGACCACATCTGCCAGCTGTGCCGGCCTGGGCTCCTTGAGAGCAGAGTGTGACCTGGGCTTCCTTAGGCACAAGCCCACAGGGTGGCGGGGCATGGGAGGGAGGAGGAGGGTGCAACAGGGACCAGGAAAGTGAAAATCAAGCTGCCCCTTGGCCTGGCACCCCGTGGCCACCTGGATGGAGACAGGTGCCGGCGAGGACCTCCCAGGGCAGGGAGGGGATGCTCCCTGCTCCGCCACCTGCCCTTGTGTGCTGAGGCTGCTGCTGCTGTGACCTCACTCCCTCGGGCTGTGCTTGTGCCACTGCAGATGGGCTCTGAGGGTGTCCCTGCTGGTCCAGAGAGAAGCCCCACCGAGGGAGCAGTGGAGACCACCTGGCCCTTCTGGACATGGCTGGTCCGTGCTGTCCCAGAATTGGACAGAGCTGCCTTAGGTGGAGTAAGAGGTGAGCTAGAGAGGCTGCTGGGGATCCCGAGAGGAGGCGGACCCCTACCTGACTTCCCTGGGCCTCAGCTTCCCCATTGAAAACAGCATGCCACTCTGCCCTGCAGGGTCACAGGGAGAGGGCTGAACTAGCCAACCGTCGTGACCAGCCCAGCACTGGAACTCCTGGTGCCCGCCGTCCCTCCTCCTCCCACACCGGGGCTCCCGGTGCCCGCCGTCCCTCCGCCTCCACACCGGGGCTCCCGGTGCCCGCCGTCCCTCCTCCTCCCACACTGGAGCTCCCGGTGCCCTCTGACCCTGGCTCCCCTCACACAGTAGGTCACTTGGTGATGTCCAGGCACCTGCACTGGCCCCAGCCAACAGCAGTGCCAGGAAGTGAGGTTGGCCTGCTTTGCTCTGGGCACCGTCGGTGCAGGTGCCTTTCTGTCGAAGCCAGAGTGCAGCTCGCAGCCGCATCTGCCACCTCTCCCTCCTGTCCGCCACGCAGCAGGGTAGTATCTTCACCTGCTTCATGACGGAGCATCGAGTGGTTGGCGGACCTCTGTGCTCTGGACAAATGCAGGCATGAAAGTCCCCAGCTGCCGAGAGGGTATGCTGGGGACAGCAGGAGAAGGTGCTGGGCCAAGGCCCTTTTTGACCTTGAACGGGCAGATTTTTATTAAAAGCTGAAAAACAATTGTGACATTTTGGTCAGCAATGGGCCACCTGTGCCTCAGTGGTCCCACAAGACCATAACGGAGCTGAAGGCCCTGTAGCCTGACGTCACAGCAGCCTAATGTGACAGCTGTCTGCTCACACATGCTGAGCTCCCTGTGCTGGAGGCCTGAGGGCAGGCACCAGGGCAGCTGGGTCCAGGAGCCAGGGAGTCCACACCTATTGGCAACCTCCCAGACTGGCGTGGAATGGTGTCCTCCTGCCTGGGATTGTTTCCAGGGCCCATGGCCACCTCCTCGGCCATCAATCCCTGCTCAGCACACCAAAGTGCTGCTGAGGCTCACAGCCTGCTTCTATGGTGCAGGGATCCAGGCTAAGCTACAGGAGGGGAACCCCAGATGGAGAGCCCCCACCAGGAGGGCCGTGGAGGGATGCCATGGGGCCCCTGGGGTCCCTTTGGTGTCTCTGTTCTCGTGTCTGGAGTCACTCACAGGGTGATGGTTACAAGTGGCCAGAGGAAGGTGGGCCCCGGTGAGGGATGAAGAGAAGCCACGTCTCTGCCAAAGGTGGAGGAGCCAGATGGCTGCTCCAGGTTGAGGGTTCGTGTCAGGCTGAGGCTAGCGGGAGACCTTTGGGTGGACAGAAGCTGGGGGACCAATTAGTCTCTTCTTGTTCCTCTCTGTAAACAACTGGGATGGCTGTAAGCTGCATTCATGACCCACTCTTACGTGAGAAGGAAGTCACCTTTCTCTTTGTCCACCCGCCTCTTTCCTGGTCCGGCTACCTCACCCCTCAGCAGCGTCTTTGGCTCTCAAGCCCCTCCATGACCGACCTGGTCCACCCAGCCAGCCCTTGGCCTCAGACCTGCCCCTCCTGAGAGTAGGAGCTGAGCTAATGGCCTTGCTTTCTGATGTTTCTCGGGCCAGATGATATTTCTAATTTAAGCTTTATTATGTAATTATAGCACGGAATACATTATTTTTCTCTTTATTTTTCCTCTCGGTCAACGGTGAATTTTATTGCATAAATAGATTACAGGTGCCGTGATTCATGCCTCGCAGCCTACACACCAATTAAATCCGGAGTTGACGCAGGCCAAGCACAATTACGTGGGATCTGCCAGTGGAATAGCCACTTACTTGCTCTGCAATAATGGGTGGTGCTGTTTAGCTACGTGGCGGTTGTGAGCATGGAGCGAGCCTGGCCTCGCACAGAGATCTGTGGCTCCCGCACGAGCATCTGGCAGCGCGTGGCTGCACCCTCCAGGCCCACGGGCCCCACCCTGAGAGGCTAGGGGTCAAGGCAGACACTTCTCTTCCTCACTCCAGAAACTTCTGTAGTCAGGGACCCCCAGGAAAATGGCCACTTGAGCCACTGGCCTATGCTGCCTGGCCCAATGCCCTGCCCGCCTCAGAGAGCATAGCCCTGACCACCTGCCCCTACAGAGAGGCCATGTCCTCAACTCAGGCAGCTGGTCAGAGATGGTTATTGGCATCTGGGGCAGGGGAGTAGCCAGCCATGCTCTGCTAAAAGATGCTTCTGTCTCCACTTTGCCCTCTGAGGGTGCCTCTGGGGTGCAGCAGGTACAGGGGCACAGGTGCCCTTGGCACAGCCCCCGTCTCCTTGATGTCCCCTAGCCAGGGTCGCCTTTGAAGACAGCATGTTCCCAAGGACATTGTCAGGGGTCAATGCCAGTAAGGCAGAGGAAACTCATGGAACATGGAGGGTTGTAGTCAGGGATAGTGACCCCACAGGTAACCCCTGACCCTGCCACACATGGAGGATGAACAGGAGCCACTGGCACTCTATCAATTAATGAGGGAATGGGGACATCACACCAGTGCAGGGAAGTCCTGGAACACAGATGTACTTGCAGTTCAGGAATGGTGAGAAGATCTACAAACACTGGTCTGTCCACAGGGCATAACCAACTGCATTCCATCAGGCAAGCTAAGACCATGTCTGTGGACAAGAATCACACGCGCTGCTGTCTGCTTTCCTCAGGTTCCTCAGGTTAACTCCTATCTCGGCAGAGTCCATAATAGCCGAGGCGGAGACCGAGGCACGTACCCGCAGGGCCGATCTCCCAGAGATCCCAGCATTCCATTGAAGGATTCCGCAGACACCGCCCATCCCAAAGTCTGGGGCGTTTCTTTCCAAGAGGAAACAAAGATAACTGAGAATTCCTAGGAGGAAATTAGAATAAAGCCACCAGTGAATACCTGCCTGTCCAACTGGCTGGAATTAGAGGGAGGCCCAGGCTGCCTCTATTTGAAGTCCAGACACATCTGGGTGGAGACTGGACTGCCTCCACGCCCAGAACTTCACTTTTCAGGAGCAATGCCCGCCGGCCTCTGCCTGCACACTGCTTGCTTTCCCACCAGAGGTTTTGATCAATGCGCATCCCAGAGCAAACAAAAGCCCACCGCCCGGTTGCCTTGGGGAGACCCATGGTGGGCTGGGTCCGGGCAGTGCCTGCCTCCACAGCCCCTCCCGCAGAAGTCCTCGGTGTGGCTCTTCCGCCAAGCCAACAGGACGCTCCGTGGGCCCTCACACGCCCCCTCGGGGAAGCTTCCCGCCCTCCCAGGTGCTGCAGAACACCAGCCTCCAACAGCCTCCCCCTTGCTCCCCTCTGTACGGAGGCCAGCCCAAGGGCTCACCCTGCAGGAGGAATAGGAGCCCAGAACCCTCCCCGCAGCTCCCACTGCTCCCCCAGCTCTGAAACCCCATGACGGCTAATAATAGTTCAGTTCAGAACTTTCCATTGAAATTAAAGGCACACCAGTGGCTCCCTTTGGCCAATCCGTTGAAAGTTACTGTAAGCTGCTAGCATCAAACGTCTACTGAAAACAAAGAGAACGTCAGCGCCAGTGAAAAATGTGGCCTCCCTCCCCAGGAATAACTGGTGAAGGACAAAGGTCAGCTTGGACCCGGAGTCGCATGGGTGCTCTGCCCGGGCACAGAGCTGCCTCCACTGGCCACGCCCCATGCCTCGCTCACCACCCTACACACTGCTTACAGGGCTGGGGGTGGAGCCCTATGCACCCCCAGATTAACTCGTGGAACCCCGCACCCACTCGGAGGGGTCATTGGGTATTTTTCACTTTATGAAGAAACCTGGTTGCTGCATAGATGTATAAAAACCTGAGAAAGGCCCGAGCCGCCCAGCCTCTTCCCTCTCTGGTGGCCCCGAGACCGTGGAGGCCCTCGAGCAGCACCAGCACCCACCACATGGCACAGACCGGCTGCAATGCGCTCAGCCTGAGTGCTGGGCTTGGTGCTGTATGTCACACACAGCCCAGAGAGTTGTGAGCTGGCCGGGAGGCACCTGGGCAAAGGTGGGAGAGCAGCAGTCTGGGCAGGCCCGGGGTCAGCGCTCCTGTGCCCACGCTGGAGGCGGAGGGCTACTGGAGACTCTATGTCAAGTGGTGCTCTGAGGACGTGGGACTCAGGCCAGTGTCGGCCAGGGTCTCTCAGCCCCCAGAAGGGAGCTTCCACAAGGGATGAGGTGGCGCCTGTCACCACCTGGCTTGGAGCCTCTGGAATGCACCAGATGGCCACTGTGGCTGCCCTGCCCCCACCCAGCGCATGCCTGCGAGGTCAGGCGCCCACTCCGGCTGACGGGTGTCATCTGGCAGTCGCTGGCTCACATCCTGTAGCAGGGGCCGCAGCAGCAAGAGCCTTCCAAATACCACAGTGGCAGAGACCCAGACGTGACAGGGAGAGGCGAGGAAAGGTTACCGGCTGACACGTCCCGGCCTCCCAGCTGTCACTGCCAGCGTGCCAGAGGCCAGGGAAGCGGAGGAACAATGCAGGTGTGGAGGGCCAGCACTCCCCTGGCCGCCCGGGGGTCCAGGGAGCGGCGAGCTGCACCCTCCACCCAGCCCAGGCAGACTGTGCGCGTGCCGTGTGTGCACGCGTGTGCCATGCACATGCCCACGCTAGTACATGACACGGAAGGCAGCTCTACACGGAGCCACGGGGCCAGTGCCTCTGGGTTGGGAGCATCTTGTGACCAGGTGTGTCTACCCTTCTCCTTTTTAAACTCGACATGATGCCTGCATGTCACCATGGGGCAGCCCAGGGTCCTTCCTGGAATGCGACAGTGCAAACCTTAACAGCTAAGGGCGAGTGCTTCCTGGGTCACGGGAGGCCCCAAGACCAAGTCCCAGGGCCTGGTCGGTGCCCGGTGCTCTCGCCAACAAGCACAGACTTCTGGCTGCTCCGGCAAGAATCTCCAGCACCACGTTGAGGGAGGGACCTGCCTCGAGCACGCTGTGGGGCCGGCCCTTGCACCCAGGGCTCTGTGCCTCGCGGCTCAGGACCTCAGTGAAGGGCCCCGGCTTCGCAGCTCTGGGACCGTCCTGGACGGCCGTCCCCTGGAGCCAGCTGTCCTGGGCACCGCAGCAACTCCACCAGGAGCCCTGAGTCCTGCGCTTTTTCCGGTGGGGTCTGCAACAGCCTTCAGCCCTTAGGAAGCCCTTCCTCCGCTGAGCGCTGCCGGCTTCAGCCTTTGACTTCCAGGGGGTTGGAGGGAGGAAGAGGCAGCTGCCCAGGAGCAGCGAGGCCCAGTCCCCGCCTGGAAGCTGACTGTGCTGCACTCGGACGGTCGAGTGGGAGGCAGAACAGAGAGAGCAAGAGGTGTGCCTGGCGCCTGTGCCCGGCCCACAGCGGCCACCTTGGGTGTTGGTCGCGCGGTACTTGGAGGATTGTCCACACCTTCCTGTGCAGGACTGACCGACGCTAGAGACCTGACTGGGAGAGGACGCAGCCACCCTGGGCTTGGTGCTCCAACATGACTGCAGCCCTTTATAAACGGAGCGCCTGCTGGGTGGGTGTAGGGGCTGTGTGGTGGCCACCACGTGGCCAGGGAGATGCAGGTCATGGATGTTGCCACAAGCCTCTTCAAGGCTGGCCACGGCCGGCACACAGGACCTATGAGACCATTGCCTAGGGCCTCCGCCCATGACTGTCCATGGTCAGCCCCGCCCTGTGGCTCCTGCAGACCCCCCAAGCCCTCTTGAGCTTCACTTCGGGCTCCTTCAACTCACCCCATGGACAGGGGTGTGAGGGAGGAGAGGTCACCCCACATGCCCCTCTTGTTGAAGCTCTTTGCAACCTGACCAAGGAAGGGCCTCACCCAGCAGGGAGTCAGCACCTGCTGCTCTCCTCTGGGGACAGCAGCAAACACCCACGGATGTGGACCTTACCCCATCACACAGACACAGACCGCATCAGGGGCAGCTGGCCAGGGAGGGTCAGCTCGAGCAGGACATGCTCAGGTGCAGTGGGACCAGAAGGGTGGAGATGGCTGAGGAGAGGCCAGGACAGCCGTTTGTGGGACCACCAGTTCTCAGGGTTACAGGTGAGGCTGCAGAGAGCAGGGCTGGAGGGGGCAGCACTTGGCATGGGGGCACACGTGCCTGCTTGGCCCTCCTAAGGTCCTTCATGCTGAGCCTGCAGCCCAGCCCGGCCCAGCCCCAAGGGTACTTGCTGGGCAGCTGCAGGGTGCTGACCTTGAGACTCTGGTCAAGCGCTGACAGGCCTCCCCCTACCATTCTTCTGGGCATCAGTCCAGGCCTGGGCTTGGCCGAGAAGGCCACACATCCACAGTGGACACTGCTGCAGAGCGTCCCAGACCCCTCGCCTTCAGAAAGCCTGGGCGTCCACCGCGTCCCTCCGGGCCCGGGCTTCCCTTTGCTGGAGGGCCTGCTCTGTGTCTCCACCCGCCTCTGTGGAAAGGGGCTGCCTCTGAGCCACCCTGTGCACAGGGACACGTGGGCTCCTCCCTGCTGGCAGGAGCACCTGCCCATGCACCAGCCACCACTCACTGTGCAGCGGGGAGACACCTGCACTGCCACCTAGAAGGAGCAGATCCCTCACGGGGAGCACGGGTGCAGGCGAGAGCACCTGAACACCTGCCTTTCCCCCGAGGTGAGGCTGCTGGACGAGTCGTCTGCAAAGGCCTCTCGAGTTCCTACGCACATGCCAGTTACCTGTTCCTGTGTAAAATGTCATGTGGACACAGCCGCAGGAGTGGCACGTGCCTGCTCTCCTCCGTGGGTGGGACCGAGGGCCACAGACCCAGCCCTCTCCCAGAGTCTCAGGCTGCCGTCCAGTGAGCCCCTGCAACCACATGCCCGCACCGTGGGGTCCGTCGCACACAGGCATGTTGTCACATGCCTGCGATCACACGTGTACCACGAGCCGGTACAACCCCGAGTGTGCAAGCACGCACAGTGTGTGCCACGTGCTGCAACGTGCGTGGGAAACGTGATCATGTGTTACATGGCACCCTGCGTGATAAGGTCTGGCACGCATGGTCACGCGTGTGGCTGCACACCCGTACCCACACAGGTACCCGTGCACGAGTGACACGTCCCTGCCCTCTGGCCTCCCGGGCCCCACCTGCTGCTTCCTCAGCTCAGTTCTCGCTCCTGGGAACTAGGATTTCTGTCACTGTGTTCGGTTCTGTGCCTGCCAGCCCACAGGTCTCCTGAGCACATGCCAGGGCACTGCAGGCCTGCAGACACACGTCCCTGCCCAGGGCCAGGCCGCCTCTCTCCCACCCACACGTGGTACCCTCTGCTGGGTCTTCCTGCCCTGAAGCTGGGAGCTGCGCGGGGACCACGTGGGAGTCTAGACTGCCCACGGCCAACGCACGCTTCATGCAGCACAGTGGGGCCTCGCCAGGGACCAGGAGGCCACCAATTTGGGCTTTTCCTTCATGAGGAGAGCAGAGGAGGGGCTGCTGGGTCGGGCATGTGGACGGGGTCAGTTCAAGCAGAGCCAATGAAGACCGGGCAGGAGGAGCTCACTGTGCAGTGCCTGACTTCCTGGGGCTCCCCTGGATGGGACTGTCCCTGGAGCTCCCTCTCAGGGCTGCGAATGGGGCTCAGCAAGGTCAAGCAGCATGCCATGGACGAGGCAATGGGGCCTGTCTGACCCTGGGGCCCTCGTGTGGAAGCGGGAGGGACTGGATAGAGCCGTAACTGCAGGCGAAGAGAGCCATGGCCACCAGCACGTTGCACTGAAATCATGTAACATATCCATGTGCACAGATGTGCTCGTGCCTGTGTACATGCACATGTGCACACCAGGTGCAGGCTGTGTGCAGGCACAGGCATGCACTCACACACGCGTGTACGGAGGCAGGTGCACATGCTCCACGTCAGGCAGGCATGACGCGCTTCTTGGCTGGGAGCTTGCACCCAGACAGGGCCCCGCACCTGAGGGCAGCCGTGTGCAGCAGAGGCCACCTCCAAGACTGTGGACCGACCTCCGCCCTCCCGCTCCCGCAAATGCCTGTGGGTTCCAGGAGAGACAGGGAACGGCCACTGGTCCCCAGTCCCCACACTGTAAAACAAGCCCGAGGACCCCACATGAGGACCAGAGGAATTGGCCAAAAGGAGCACGAAAATCCAGGGACACTGGAAGACTTTGAGTGTGTCTTCCTGGAGACTTCACGTGCCTTACAAACCACAGACAAGGGGGAATCTTGTTTTAAGTTTTGGGGATCCCCTCCAACTGATGACCTCACACCTCTGCCCACCGGTCTCCACACTCCTCAGGGAGCAGCACCAGCATCAGACCCCCGACACCTCGAGCCTGCGAGGCGCCGCAGCACCGTCCTTGTGGACCCGCCTTGCGGGTTTGAAGGACGAGCTTCCAGCGTGGAGTGGTCACTGTAAGCTGCGCTCTGTGCAGGGAGGTAGGCTGGAGAAGGGCATCGGGCTAGACCACGACCCTCGCTGGATGTGAACGTACATAAAACACAACCTCACGGATGCGGGAAGTGGGCTGTGCCAGCTAAGTCCAGGTGTCCTGGGATGGTGGCTAATAAGCTAGGGTGGGGCAGCCAGTCTGTGGCTGTGGTGTTTGTCTCTCCAAGGAATAGAGACCTTGAGCAAATGCCCATGAGAGGGGAGATGGGCACACGCAGGGAATTCCCTGCCAGTTATTTATTTCCTGTGTTTCCAGAATGTGGTCAAAACTGGGCACCGTGCCTGGACATGCAAAGATCTCCAGGTGCGGCTGGATGGATGAGGGGCGGGCCTCCCAAGGACTTGTGCTGCATCCAGCACGAGACACCAGAACATCTGGGCTTCGCACCTGCAGCTACAGAGTCAAATTAATTAGCCACATTCACACCACGACCTTCAAAACACGCCCTCTCCTGTCCTCAGGAAAAGGCAGCTGTCATCTGCCTGCTCCCGCACAGGCACAAAAGCCTCACCCGTCCACGCGGACAAGCGGTATGCTGGGATGGGGACCTGGGGGCGAGCCTGGCAGACCTCCTGGGGCACAACTGGGCAGAGTCAGAGAAAGTCCCAAGACACAAGAACACTTGCACCGAATTGCACGGGTCCGGCTTCTCCACTGCGAAGAGAGAGCAAGGCCTACACGCCCTCCAGCGCACACAGCCGGGCCCTGCAGCCTGCAGAGGACCACCTGTGCTGCAAACCAAGTCCACCGGCAGGAGCCTCTGCGTCCCCAAGGCCACCACGAGGTCCCCAGGCCCTCCCTCACACGTGCCTGCAGAACTGTAGCCCATGATACACCTTCTCCTGTTCCTGCTACAGCTAGGTGTTCACGAGGTGGTCTCCACGTGTGCACTGGGTCAGTTCAACCTGTCCTTTATATGCAAATAGCAGATATTTTCCTTGATTTACTGGAATTCAGTTTTGATTTGAGTGGAGAACATAAAGTGTAATTTAAAGATGTATGTTGGGATTAAAAATACTTTTTCTTCCTCGATGGCATATTAAGATATCATTTTTTATTATTTCGAAAACCTAGATGGAATTTATAATCCAGAGAAATCTTTAAAAGATTATAAATCATGCTTTTTTTACCCTGAAAATTTATTTTCATTTTGGTGACACGTGTGTAGGTATGAGTAATAAAATGTGCCTTATAAAGTATTGCCGAGGTGCCTTTATAATGACATGAACCTAGCTGTAGCCCCCAGCAACATTAAGTCACTTCATTGTGAAGTGGTCTTCAAGACGAGCGAGGCCGAGTGCAGGCTGTTTAATACCAGGCACTCATTTCAGCATGTGTCATGCTGTCCAGACTCTAGACGGGACCCACCAACTGTCCCCACAAATGCTGGGTCAGGTGTGAGTGCTAGCAGGTGCACCAGGAGCCTCCAGGGGCAGTGCTGAAGGGCACCATGGTGTCCACCCCTCCCCTCTGCTGCTCACACAGTCACAGGGACTCAGGGCCCACCCGAGGGAAGCTGGCTTTCTGACTCTGCGCTGTCACATGAAATGGGGACGTGATTCTGGGACTAGGTGTTCTGTGTGGTATGAATAAAGGGAGGTTATCCCAAGGGCTTTACATACAGGAGGCTGTCCATTCATCAACGAACGAAGAACTCGTGGAAATTTAAATTTCTATTTTTTAAAACAAATAATTCAATTTTGCCCCTCCAGCGCCCACGGCACCGCCTGGAAGATGAAGCAACAGATTCACAGAACCCAGCGCAAGGCCCGTCCTGCCATCGACGGGGACGTTGCTTGTCTCCAGACTGATCGTGGGCCCGGCATCTGAGCAGCAGTTTATTTTCTTCTTCCTCCCCAGCAGCCAGAGGCTGCCATCCACAGACCTGCCCCAGCGTGCTCGTAGGCCACACACTGCCACCGTCCCTCCTGTGACGGCTGCGTGGCGGCTGCGTGGCCATGCGTCTGCAGACAGGAGACGTGTCCAGCCTGAGCAGTGACGGCCCAGCCTCCAACCTCCTTTCAGAAGCAAATTCATGCGGGCGCTCATGCGTGCCCCGAGCCGCGTTCTGGGTGTCTGGAGCCTCCGTGTGCTGACGCGCTGACAGGCCAGGCAGGGCCCCAGCCCAGGCTGTCTTCACGGCCTGCCTCTGACCACTCAGGAGGCCTGGGGGCTGTCCCAGCCAAGCCACCCCTCTATCTCCTGTGGGTGACAACACTCCTCTTTCAGCTTCTCCAAAGGTCGAGCCAGATAAGCGGCTGCCCCGGGACGGCTTATCTGCATCCTTCCTCCCCTAGCGTTCCTGAGAAGGGACAGAACGCAGAGGGCCCTGCGAAGAGCTCAGATAGCTGGGTGTGGAACAACTGGGGCAGGTCCTGCAGCAGGACCCAGGCCATGTGTCCCCGGTCTTCAGTTCAGGGGTCACCGGGCCAGCGCCCTGTCCAAACAAAGCCATGTGAATGGCCACACCAGCCTCCTGCCCTGCAGATGACAGAGCAAGCAGTTTTCCTGGAAGGGGCAGGCGGCCTTCCGAGGGGCCCAGCGCTGTGCAGCAATGCTCGCCCACATCCCCAGCCTCAGCCTGCTCTGCCCAGCCCTTGGGCATCATGGAGAGCACCACCTGGTGCCATGGACCACAGAGGCCCTTGTGGTGGCCAGCATGCTCGGTCACCTTTCCCAGCCTGGGACAGCTAAGTCACAGCAGGCAGCACCTGGGTGTTGCGCACCCTAGAGGACTGGAGCACCTGCCCAGCCAGGGGGTCACCAGTGGCCCACGTGACCTCAGCTCCTGCACGTGCCCAGACCCCTGTGACGCAGGCCGGGCTGTGCGTTCCCTGGAGCGGGGCACCCCTGCCGCTCCTGTGAGGCTCTCTCCTCCCCACTGCCCCACTTGGAGGGATGTGGGGAGAGGGATCCACACTCCCACCCCTCTCCCACGGAGGCAGCTCTTGAGGTTCTGGATGAGCATCCTGGGGCTGCCGTAGCAGAGCCGCATGGACAGGCGCTTAACAGAGTTTCTTCTTTCATCCTTCTGGATGCCGTAGGTCTGAGGTCAGGGTGGGCCGGGCTCTTCTAGAGGCTCCAGGGAACTTGTCCTGGGCCTCTCTTCCAGGCCTGGCAAACCTGGGCCACAGACACATCGCTCCGCCCAGTCTCTTCATGGCCTTTTCCAGGGTCTGGGTCCAAATTCCCCTCATGAGGGCCCCACTTGTGGGATCAGGCCCACCTTGGTCCATTAAGACTCCTTAACTTTACACTGGCAACAACTCACTTCTAAATTAGGTCGTTTTCCCAGGCTCCAGTAGATGCGAGCTTGGAAGACACTGCTCCGCCTCGTACAGGCTGCAACCGTCGCGCCTGACCCTGGGAGCCCGACACTGTCAGCCCACTGTCAGGTCTCATGGTGGCCTGTGCTCCCCACCGTTGGTACTGCCTCCTGCTCGCTCTGAAGGCCTCAGCAGAGCCGAGTGGCACGGGGCTGGGTCTCCATGCAGAGGGTTGAGTCTCCAATTGTCCCCGTGCCCAAGCCTCCTGAGGTGGCATCTGCCACGGGAGCCCTCGTTCAGTCCTGTGCCAGGCGGGGACCGACCGGTGCTCAGCCCCCTATGCAGAGGAGCTGGCACTGGAGCTCCCTTCCCTCTGCGGCAGCAGGTCTCCGTCGCTCCTGCTAGCTGGGCCTCGGGCAGTCAGCGCCTTGCCATGTGCCCTTCAGAAGACGCGGTTCTGCTACCTTTGACCCGGCATCTTGGCACATGTGGTCCAGCACCCAGTGAGCAGTCGCTGGGTTGTGGGGGCTGTTTATGGCTGCGACCTGCACGACCCTGCTGCCTGCCGCGGTTCCGGGGGCTGCACACAAAACCATCGCCATGCGACCTGGTTTGGGTGGTGTGGAAAACCCGGCGTGAGGACAGCAGTTCAACAAGGGAGTCGAGGAAAACGCCCTGTTCTGACATTAGAGGGAGTGAAGAAGATCATGTATTAATTAAATAAGGGACTAAATAGGACAAACCTTTCGAGTGGGAGACATAACATTTAAGAATAAAATCGACGCAGTGGGTAAAGGTCACAGAAGATCAAGTAAGGAGCTAATAGTTGCGCTTTTTCCATTTTCTTATCGATCAATATTACATTTTTCCTAGCTAAAACACAGCAGCAGAGTTATCGCTGACCTTTTCCTCACCCTTCCATTGTGTATAAAATCACAGCAAAATAACAAATGACTTTATAAGCCACAGATTTTTCTGATACAAACCCTCAGGTGAGCTAAAATCTTCCTCAAGATACGTTTCCTCTGCAAACGGGAGGAATATGCCTGCTAATTGGCCACCAGAGACGTCCCTTTACCGTGGCTTTATCGCCGGCAGTGGTGCCCATGCGGATGCGGGGCCCTTCTTAAAAGCTGGCCGGGAGTTGGGCGCGGCTCCCTCTGCTGCTCCCCATGGGACCAGGGCTCTGCACGCCGAGGGAGGGCCACCCGCAACCACCGCACTGCTCAGCCTCCTTGTTCCCTGAGGAATTTAGGTCACAGTCCAAAATATGTCTCTGGAGCTGGACAGGAGAACCAGGGAGCAGGCCACCTTTGGGGTGGCCCCAGGGCCAGGGCCAAGCCAGACACACATGCCTCATACCAGCTGTGACAAAGATGTCCTTTGTGCATCAGGGAGAATGTGCCCCGGCAGTGTCCCTGGGAACTGTGTGTTACAGCCTCAGTGTCATCTGGCGGGGACAGAGCAGGAGTGGACAAAGGGAAGCCCAGTCCTGGATTCAAACAGGTGAAACTGGTTTCAGAAACCCAGCTGGAGCGCCAGGTGGCTCTGGCCCCTGGCCCTGGGTGGAGCGGCCAGAACCCTGCCCCGGGGATCCAGAGCTCCCTGGCAGGGAGGACAGGACGAGAATCACCAGCGCTGGTTTTGCCAGGACTTCTGATTCTCAGTAAGACAAAAATAATTACCCAGACACTAAAAACGGGAATGGCTTTTCTTGAAGGCTTTGAGTGACTGCAGTTGACCTCACCTAGAGACTCTGGCTGTTACGGGGAAGCTTGATGAGCCTTGCGTCGCTGGATCAGCATGATCCATAATTCATGTCAGTCTTTGGAAATTGCAGGGTAATATGCAAGTGTAGCCTTCTTTTATGATTATTATGTGTCTTACATTAGTACCTAGTGTTTCCTTTATATAAGTAGCAAATTAGCTTGATTCCTCTGTTAAGATCCTAGTCTTATTAACATGAAGACTATTTCCACTTTGAGAAGATTAATATATTTTTAAAGAAAGCAGACTTTTCTGTGTGTGTGCTGAACGAGACTCATCAGTTCTACTTAAAACTAGAACTCCAGTAATAGTTTATCTGAAATAAATTTTTAAAAATATGTACCCACAGGCATAACTTGCTAAGTAGATGTGGCTGATAATGAAAACTTCCTTTTTATTTGCGTTTTGAAATTCAACACTAGGTTAAAAGGAAAATGTCCTAATTGAAATGGTTGCAGAGAATCTCTCCTGTGGCCGTGGTAGCTTGTCCTGCGTGCGGCCATGGGATGAACAGAAGCAGGAATTGGGGTGGGTCAGGCTGCGGCCTTGGTCTGGCCCGGCCACAGCATCTGAGTTTGGCAGGAGGAGGGCCAGAGGCTGGGAGACAGGAGCAGGCCAGGCTGAAGCGAGCACAGGTTCCAGGGTAGGAACTGCAGGGAGAGGAAGATGGGGCCACCTGGACCCAAGCCCACTCCAGGAGCCTTCCTCTTACCTAACCTCTGTGCCCCGGAGGGTCGCCAGAGCAAAAAGAAAAGCCAGAGGAGGGAAAAGAGAGCTCCCTCAGACCTCAGCGAGCTGGGCCCCAGGTGGCTGCTGGGCTCCTTGGAACAAATCTGAGGAAGATGTCCCTTTGCACAGGGTGAGAGCCCCGCAGGCTCCGCCACGGTCCTGAGGCAGGAAGCACATTGAAGAATGGCACACCTTGGCCTGGTGGGGCAAGGACAGGGAGGCCGCGCAGGCAGGGTGAGCCAGGAAGCCACCGAGCTCAGCAGTGGCTGCTCTCACAGAGGGGCGTGGAGACCCTGGCCGTCAAACACAAACTGAGGTTCCGAGTTAGGGCGTGAGTGTGGGGCCTAGGGCTTGCTCGAGTGGGCGACCTGGGAGGTGCTGCACAGAGCGCCTGTCCCTCAGGTACCGGCAGGACAGGGGCTGGCCGCTGGTCCTTCTGAGCAAGGACCCCACACTCACTGCTCGGTGTCTGGTGCTGACTGTGCAGACACACCTGTCTCTCCCTGGCAGATCACAGCAGGTGCGTGATCACTCAGCTGAGCCCTGAAACCTTCGCCGCCTCCCGGTGTCCAGGGGAGTCACGGGCCTGCACCCTCGGCTCCCCCTCCCATCACACCTGTGTCCATCCTCAGCAGGCAGAGCCTCAGGAGTCCAGGTCATCTCCTGGGGTCCTGCAGAAGCTCTGCTTAGGGCCTCCATTGACAACGGAGATGTTCACAACCAAACTGCACAGCTGCTGGGCTCAGGTCACCTGCTGCATAGAGGCCATCCTGTCTCTCCCAACACTGACACAAATAAGCAGCCTCAGGGCCACAGAGAAGGGGGAAGTCCTGGCCCTGCCCTGAGACCCTTGCCAAGAACCATAATGTCCCAGAGATCCAAGGGCAAGAACAGGGAGGCCACATGGCACTCTGGGATGAGCCAAGACACAGACATGTGGACAAGCCCTTGCCCCGTGGGGCAGGAACAGACCACACCAGCAGGGGAAGCACAGGAAGACCCCAAGAGGCAGAGGGAGGTGGGGGACTGGCCATAGACTGGCCATGCGTGAGGACAGCTCAGAAACAGTGTCCACCGCTTATCCTTGCAAAGCAGGCCAGTGTGCAGATGCCAGGGCGCTTTGTGGATGGGGTTCCCAAAGACCAGTGAGAAACAGCCTACACAGCCAGAGCCACCACCAGAGGCCTTTAGATTGTCATCTGTCACCTACGGCCCCTGGGAAGGAATGCAGACCTTCAGATAGGAGGCATGGGGGCCGTGGGGGAGGGCCGGGCTCCAAGTCCTCCAAAGTGAGGCTTGCTGGTGGCTGGTCTTTGGGGCAGGTAAACAGGGTCATCAGGACAGGGCCTGCCCACCAATGGCTGAGTCCTGCGAGTCTGTCAGAGGGAACAGACAAATGGTATTGTCACCACAGTGGAGGGCACTATGGAGAAACAGGGCTCGGAGAGGCAGCGCAGCGGGAAACCGGCCAGAGACGAGCACCTCTGCAGACACCGCCGCCGATCTCACCACAGGTCCAACAAGACAACTGCAAATAAACAAGAGAGCTGTGGTTTTTATAAGTTGGTCCAGCTTTACTGAAATTTGTTATAGAAGACCCCATTCAAACAAGAACCAGTCCTTGCTTGTAAGCCTGAGAATCTGAGATGTTTTGCTACACAAGAATACAAAACACGTTAGTTCAGACCACAGTGCAAAATCAAATCGTGAAAATGAATAGTATGTCCTGATTAGGTTAAACGTTTCTTCCTAAGCACTTACCCACTGTTATAGCTCTTTTAAAAGTTCAGTTTAGAATTTAATGAGAAAATTCACGTGTATTGTAACATGAAAGCTGTTCGTGTTCAGCCTCAGCTTTCACAAACTAGTGGAAGACACTTTGTTGGAAGATGCTCTGTTATCACATGAAAAAATCCCATTTTCATATCATGAAAACTTATACTCACATATAAGATTGGAAATCACCTCTTGCCTTACAAATGCAAAATAAATTCTCTAGACTCCCCTGGCCTGAACCAAGGTAAGCACGATTTGGGGAAAAAACAAAAACAGACTTCAGTGTGAGAAGCAGCTGAAATACCCTCCTGTAGGAAGCCCCCTTGTTTTGTTAAGCATTCTTCAGTCTCGAAGCCTTTTTAAAAATTCGTTCTATTCACTCTACAAGTGGAGGAAACGACCTGACAGTCCTTACGGCAACTTTGTCATGTGAGTGAAATCTCTTAACTTGTGTCTCCCGACACTGAGCCCCACTTCCTACGGTGGGTGTCTTCCCCACCTGTTAGCGTGTTTGGGGTTCTACTACAAACCCCCCGTTTTTAGCTTGAGGTAAAACGTGACTTGAAAAGGTGTCTACCTCTTCAGGTCCTACTCCGTCCCCTGACGTGCAGCATGGGAAGGAGCATATCCTGGGACCACCCTGGGACCACCTGGGGACCACCCTGGGACCACCCCGGGACCACCCTGGGACCATCCTGGGACCACCCTGGGACCACCTCAGCTCCCACTGCTGAGAAAAATCCCTGACCACAAGGACAACCCTCTAGGGTGAGCATTTCTTTTTCCTCAGTTAATAAACAGGAAACACATAAACAAACAAAAAACCGGTGCTAATCAAATGAGGAAAAACCTCCAGGGAAATAAAGCACAAATTATCTGGCACAGCGTTTCATTTTCAAATCTCAATTTAGTTGACAAGTATTTTTGTTTTAGCCTAAAACCATCTCTACCTCTGTATTGCTTCTTCTTTTGTTTAATTCTAAAATCTGGACAGAAATAATTTTATAATTTATTTATAAACTAAAAAAAAATCCCCAGTTTTTTTGAATACTGGGGATTGAACCCAGGAGCACTTTGCCTCTGAGCTGCGTCCCCAGCCGTCTTTATTTTATTTTGAGGCTGGGCCTTGCTATGCTGCTGAGGCTGGCCTGGAAATTTCCACCCTCCTGCTTCAGCCTCCTGAGTAGCTGGGATCACAGTGGTGCTCCAAATGAACCTTGTGAAGAATCATGTTTTACCAAGAAAATATGCCTTAAGATGTAAAAATCAGGAATACCATTTTTCCTCTTTTAAACAAGAAAACATGGGTTTTCGTGTGGAAGAAGACTGGGCATGCATGGCTCCCAGGACTCCTGAGGGCGTGGCCAGGGACCTGCTCCTGCACTCTGGGCCCCGTGTGACCTTTACAGAGGGATCGGCAGTGCCAGGACCTCGTGTGACCCACGTTGGAAAAGGGCCTCAAAGCACAAAGGGTCCCTGAAGAGTGGCCAGAGCCATCTGTGGACACACAGCAGCCAACCCGCGGGACCTTCACGCACAGTTGGGGGACACACAGCAATGCTGACCACTGGACACTTGACCTCAAACAGGACAGAAGTTCTGCCTGCTTTCCCAGCAGGGTGTGAGAAGGGCAGCAAATGCGCAGGCGGCAGAATGGGAAGAACGGAGCGCGGTGCGGTTGCCGGACCACGCACTGCAGGTCTTGCTTGAGACGGAACGTTCTGCCTCTGCCTTCCCATCCTGCTTCTCTGGGGCCTCCTCCAGCCTCCGTCAGCCTGTCAGCTGCAGCCCGCTGTCTCCAGCTGCTGGCCTGCCCGGCCGACCTCTTCCCCAGTGCTGAGGAGGCAGGGCTGCCAGTGGCCGTGTCCAGGGATGGAGGGACAGGCCGGGCGGGAGAAGCGTCTGTCTCCTTCCCTTTGACTTGTCTTGCAATCATGTCTAGGAAGAACCTCTCACCTGCAAAAGGGCAGCTTGGGACCCACAGGGAATCTGTGTCCAATCTCTCCTTCCAAACCCCACCCACCAGCCCTTGCTCTGGGGAACCTTGTGGGGTCCCAGCTGTTGTCCCTGCCCTTTGCACCCCTCCCCTGCCAGGCCGAGGCCACGTCCTGTTTATCAGCAGCCCAGGGCCACACTCCCAGGTCTTCTCCCTCTGGCTAGCATCATGGTACCGGAGAAACGCCCAGCTCGCCCTCATTTTAGAGATATCATGGAATCTCATTTTTAATTACCTGAACAAAAAGGCTCCTGCTCCATCAGATTGCTCTCGGCCCACAGAGGCATTAGCGCCTCCGGGCCAATTACCCAGCTTCCGTCCCACTTATGGCAAATGTGACCTTTGTTAGAATTTGATTGCGAGCCTCCTGCTGCGAGTGGTGGCTGTGCACCAGGCAGCTCCACGTCACAGCTGCTGCTCGTTGTGATCCCCTGGTGGCTGCAGGACAAGCCGGGTCCCAGACGCAGCCAATGCAGAGGATGGAAGCACAGGTCACGAGGACAGGGAGCCCAGGCTGTGTGCGCCTAGGACAGACCCACGCCCCCAACACAGCTGAAGGAGCACCTCTCTAGCCTTCAGGAGGCCAGATGACGCTCTGCCTGTCACTCTGGAATCTTCTCAGCCACAGCGAAGACATAATGGGTGGGATGGTCCAGGGCTGCCATGGGGTTTCAAATGCTGATTCCAGGAAATCACTAGTGACTGTGAGGTGCGGGGACACCCAGGTCGTGACCAGCGTAAATGGCTGGATCTCCTTCCCGAGAAGCCATGGGGGTACTTTAGCATACAGACCCTGACTCCTTCCCCGGTGCCATGGGGAGTACCTCAGTGTGCTGACCCTGAGTCTGAAGGCGCGAGCCACAGGCAGACTGAGGTGTGCAGGAGAGGTCCTTCCAAACAGGACGTGTGTGCCCTTGCCTGGCCTGGGAGAGCTTCACCAGGGGGCCTGGGGCCCATGGCGGAGGCCACTTGTATGCGTCTCCTTCAGAATACTCACCAAGAGGACCTGGGAGAGAAGGGAGCTGGGCACAGTGATGAAAAGGCTGCGGAGGGCAAGCAGGAGCTGGTCAGGGAGCAGAGGGTCCCAGAGCCTTCTGGCCACCCCACCCTGATGGAAGCTTTGTGGGGAGTCCGGGACCTGCTGGTGGCAAGATGGGCACCAGTGCAGCAGGGCGCCTCCCCTACCTAGTCCAGGGCGAGCTCCCTGCCAGGCCCTTGCATGGAGACAGAAGCCACCCCCAGGCAGCAGCAGGGTCACACAAGCACCTTCCACCAGCTCAGCTGCCATGGCAAAGCACAAGCCAGGCCCTGAACAGCAGGGCTTCACATCTAGAGTCCCGGAGGCTGGAAGACGAGGCCTGGGCCAGCTGGCTCCTTCCTCCCCACGTGCCTGTGTCTGGGTTTCCCCTTGTGGGGATGTTTGGTGTTGAACCAGGACCCACCCCAGACCTCAGGAGCCCAGTTGCCTCTGTAAGACCCTCCTCCAAGCCCAGTCACGCCCTCAGGCCCTGGGGTCAGAGCTTCAGCATGTGAATTCAGGAGGACGGGAGTTGGCCTGTCACAGACAGGATGGTGCCCAGGTCACACCAGCCACACACTTCTGCCCCATGGCTAAGCACAGCTGGAAGACAAGGACCCACAGATGCACAGGGACTGTCCCCATGACAGTGAGGAGACCAGTCCCTGTGATGTCATAAATCCAGGGACATACACAATTTGAAGGTCAAGGCCCTTTTGCACCTTAAAGATGAATCCATGAAGAGCAGGGATGAACTCGGTCCCCAACCCCAGCCTCCCGCTGCACCCGGCACTTCCTCAGTGGCCAGCCCCACCCCAGTGGAGCAGCGAGGGGCGCTGGGCCTTGTGCTGCCTCTGGCTCAGCCCGCTGCTGACTTCAGGGGACGTGGACCACACAGGGCTCTGTGGGGCAGCATTCCTTGCGTCCAGGCCCAATCCTGTCCCCACTGCACCCACTCCCGCACCAGAACCAGTCCAGCTGCCATCAGCGTCACCTACAATTCTCCATGCTTATGTAAGGGCCAGTGGGTAGGGGAAGCCTCCTCAGCATCTGTCCAGGGAGGCCCGTGGACCTGCTGCTGCTGGGAGGGGCTCACCAGGACGCTCAGCGTGTGCTCCTGCCTGGGGGTGGCTTCTGTCTCCTCGCAAGGGCCTGGCAGGGAGCGCGCCCGGGACTAGGTGGGGAGGCGCCCTGCTGCACTGGTGCCCATCTTGCCACCAGCAGGTCCCGGACTCCCCGCAAAGCTTCCATCAAGGTGGAGTGGCCAGCGGAAACTGTGAGGGGCAGCACCCATGTCTGCTTGGCCCTCACACAGGCCTTGCCCTGGGGATTCCCACTTTCCCTGGCCGACCCCTGCAGGGGTCCCAGGGACACGTTCCCAGCAGCACACCCGCATCCTGCAGGTGGGTGTTCATGTTCTCCCTGCAGCGCTCACCTGGGCTTGTGCGGTCTCCAGCTCACCCTGGGAAGCCCACCGCATGCCTGCTGGGCTCCCACGCTTCCCCAGAGCTTCACAGCCCCTCCTGGGGGCAGCACAGTCTAAGAGCTTGTGCCCGGGGCGAGAACCCGGGCGAGATGGCCCGTCTAACCTAACGGACACAATGCTTTTTTGTTGGGTTTTGGTCTCTTCACAGATATTTATTTTGAGCGTTGCAGTTGCACCTTTTGAAGACTGAACTTTCCTTTTACAGGAAGTCCCAACTTTCTGGCTGAGGCAACAGTGTGGTCACAACTGCCGGCCCATGCGGTGAGAACACTGATGCCCCTGAGCAGCAGGAGTCTTTAAACAAAAGCAGGAGAACAGAAACACAGCGTCCTCTTTGGACATCTTTTCCCAGGACCACGGCTGTCCCACGGCCACACAGAGGGCACCGAGGCCCACTCTATCAGGAGGCCTGCAGGAAGGCTGTTCTGGGACGGCAAGACTCGGTCTCCTCCCACACAGCTGGCACATCCCCACAGAAGCTGCTGATACCCAGCCGGGCACAGGGACAGGAGGGTGGCATGCCCCTTGGAGAGCCTGCCCCCCAGGATTGCTGCCAAGGACTCCAGCCCCAACGAGCCCTGAGTCCTCCGGCACCTGTCACATCATGCTCAGAGACAGGGCCCCAAGCCTTCCTGACCAGGGCAGAGATGGCAAGTCACTGCCTGGGGAAACTGCCCTTCAGGGGGCAGACAGCCCAGCAGGTGGGGTGAACATAGGGCCTGAGGCGTAGCAGGGCCAATCAGCGCCAGAGGACAAATTGCTCCAGCAATACATGCCTAACCTTGGGAACAGCCCCTGAATGAAGAAAGACCGCCCTGGGGTCTGCAGGCCCACCTGCCCACCCGCGAGCCTCCCACGAGGAAGCCTTCCAACAGGAAGCTTCCAGACCAAGACTTGCAGCCAAGCCAGGGCACAGGGGCTTTCTGCTGGGAGGGGAGGGCCACAGGGCAGCCCCGAGCCAGGACAGACAGCGGGAGAGGGACGTGGGGCTCCAGGAGGCGGGCACTGCAGGTGGAGACAGGCCCAAGCCCTTCCCAGACACCTGCTCCCAACTCAGCGTGGTCCCCCAGGCTGCCAGGTGTTGGCCCTCAGGGAGGCAGGTGGGGCGCAGGGCAGCACTAGGAAGATGTGTTTCTGGAACATTCCAGGGGCTGGAGTTAGTGTGGTCCCTGGAACAAGCCGTGCAGGCTGGCAGCCACTGAAATGGCACCCCACACGCCGGCCGCGCCCTTTCCTGGTGGAACACAGCAGTGAGAAACTACTGACGCAGCAGACCTTGGGATCGGCCGCCTCCCGGCAGGATGGCCATTGCCACCACAGAACAAGCTCCCTCCATTAACAAGGGCGCCATAACTCACTCCAACATGCAGATGCGAACGCGAAGGGAGTGGCACTCCCCGGGCGTGTGATGAGATTAAATCAAGGGAAGCAGCAGCAGCGGCAGTGAGGCTGATGAAGGGCCTGGCCCGCGTGGGGGAGCGGCCGCGAGGACTGAGGCCCAGGCCCCAGCGCAGGCGCGAGTGCACGCACAGAACGAGCTTCTCCGGAGCACAGGACAACGGGGGATCGTGCACCTGACAGGAAGGAGGAACGGAGGGGAAGGCAGCCTCAGAGGGGCTGGCAAGGGGCTGGCAAGGGGCTGGCCCGGGGCGCAGGACGGGCCCAGGACCTGCCTGGAGCCCCTCTGCTTTAAAGGAGGCTTTCCTGGTCTTGGCCACTCCCCCAGCTCCTGTGATGAGGCCGTGGAGGGCTCCCAGCTGCCCTGCCCTCAGGCACTCATCCTAGGGCTGACGGGTCAGCAGCACATGAACACTTCCTGCCCCCTCCGTGAGCTGGCACCGAGCGTGGACGGGTGGACGCGGCCTGCTAGCCTGGGGTTCGTGCTCTCAGGAACAAGGTCTCAGACAGCACTAAGGGCCAAGAGCCATCATCCCGGGCTTAGGGGTTGATGGGGACTTTGGTGATGGTCAGAGAAGGCCTGTCTGAGGAGGGTCCCTTGATCTGCTGTGGAAGGAGGAGAGCAGCCATTCGAGGTGGAGGACAGAGAGGGTGAGGCAGGAATGCCTGGAGGAGAACGGAGGCCCTCCTGGCCTGCCAGCAGGGAACCGGGGACCTGACAGTGCAGCTCACCACCAAGACCAACACACAGTCCCACTCCCAGAAGGTCCCTGAGCAAACCCAGAGACGGCAGACTACCCGAGGGGCAGTCCGGGTGCTGGAGCCACGTCGTGGTTGACTTCCTGTCCATTGCGACCCTGTGTCCACCCCGCAGAGGGGGCTCAGAGGGCTCTTAGGCTGTGAGCTGAGCATGGTCACCAGTGGGTTGTTAGTGTCCAGACACAGAAAATGGACATGAGAACAGGTGAGGCCAGCGCTGTGCTGGGCCGCTCCGTGGTGTCAGTCAGTGGTCTTTGCATGGACAAGCAGACTGCCTGCGCTGGAGCCTCAGAAAGCTCCAGTGCCAGAGAGGCCAGAAGAGGAGGCCAGGATCACAGTCTGAAAAGGGAGGCACTGGAAAGCGCCAGGTCCTGGAAGCTTCCATGCTGCTCTGGCTGGTCTGCATCTTCCCGCTTCCCTTTCTCAGTGTCTATTTCATGACAAGATGTTCCCAAAGCAGAGCGTCCACGCAGAGATCACGTTGTGAGGGTCTTTAAGATGCTTCATTCCCATTTTACAAGATGCTGTGCCTTTCAATAGCCCGCTGAAATTGAATTGGGCTAGACGTTATCATCTGGCATTTTAAATAACTGCACACACACACAAAAAATTGGAATCCCTGGGTGTCCAGTAGATGGGCTCTGTGACGCGGGGCTGGCCTGAGAAGCAGAGCGGCGCAGCATGGCCACAGGTGACCAAGGTAGTTGCCCACGGGAGATGCCCGTTTCCTTGGTCCTGGACAGAGGGCTCCCTGTGGGGTAGCTGTAGGTGCCTGGGGGCTCCAGAGGCTCCTCTATAGGGACCTGCCGACTGCCATGGAGCCAGAGACTAGCTGCCTCCTCAGGGCAGTTGGAGGCCACCCAAGATGAGTGATGAGGCTCCTGCCTGACACAGTCCTTCTAGGCCAGGGGGCATCACCTGCAGGCGAGGGGGTGCTGGGAGCCTGGAATGTACACCACCACCAGGGCTCCTTGGCATCTGCCTTCTCTGCAGGTACGGCTGCCACCCTTGGCCCTTGGCCAGGACACCACTCAAAGAGCTGCAAACTCTGACTCCAGCAAATCATGCCCAGGGCCCTCCCCATCCACGGGGCCGTCATGGAGAAGGCCATACAGAGGCGCTCCCAGAGAGACGGCACCTGCTTTTGGGGGCAGACTTTTGGTGCCCTGGAGCTTCGGGTACCTCCTCAGACAACCCTGGTGGCTCCGGGGCAGGTTTCAAGGGGAGCATCCTGTCCTTGTGGCTCCGCACCAAGCAATCTGGTGTTAGCAGCTCAGGGTGCTCTGGTGCCCACGTGGCCCCCGCTGCTGGGGCCAGGAGCAGGCTGTGCACTACTGCCCCCTGGTGGGCATGCGGGGCTCACCAGGCCAGGGTCCCGCTCACAGGGGGCAGTGCCAACTGCTCCCTGAGCGCTCCCCACTCCAAGGGGCCCCAGCCCATGCCCAGGAGCAAGGCCGGCAGGCAGTAGGGCACCCCGTGCCCCCTCTGGGGGGAGCACCAGCCTGCATTCCTGTCTCCCTGCTTTTCACGAGAGCCCACTGACGCTTGCCAGGGTATCTGGCTGGCGGGGGAAGGGGTGGGTGCTGGGACTGAGCAGAGAACCCACCAGCCTTCCACACACGCCTGTGGGTGCACCATCTCACCTGTTTACATGAGCTCCCACCTGGCAGGTGAGACCTCCCGAGTTGGGCCCCCCACCCAGGGGCTGAGCAGACTCCAGCCCGCACACTGCATGGGGCCCTTCCTCATCCTCTCCAGAAACCACCTGAGCCCAAGGGTTTGGGTGTCCTGAGTTCATTATAACAAAGCTATGACCCCATGCTCCAGCTTAACACGGGCACGTGACGCTGAGGCCTGGGGCTGAAGTCCCAGCGCTGTCACCAGGGGCCACCCTCACTCTGAGTCAGAACATGAGAACGTAGAGAGAGAGGGTTCAGGGTGATGGGGTCCAGCACGACCGTCCCTGGCTGCCCTCCTGTCACTGCACCAATGCCATGCCCCTCACCAGGCCAAGGAAGCCTCAGCAGCGCACCCCAGTCCTCCGGCAGCCTCGGCCTCCAGGCCCCCGGTGTTGCTATGGGTCCTTCTGCAGGGACCAGCCCTCTCCTGCTCCTCATGCGGCTCCTTCTTGGTCCTCCTCTCCTACTGTTTCTGCATCTATACTTGAAACAACTCCTGGGGTGTTCACAGCCTCTCCAGGCAGCACAGGCAGCGCATGCAGTCCGAGCGCTCTGCCTGACCTGAGCCTTGCAGGTCCCACTGCCCTGTTGAGTGGGGTCAGGCAGGGTTCCGGGCCAGATGCTGCCCTCCCTCTTCTTTTCTGCACACTGCTCTTGGAGGCGCTTGGCTCCACCCTAGCCGCTACAGCCCTCAGCCCTGGGAGGATGGGGGCAGCAGGGCCCCCAAGAAGCTGGAGTGTCTGATCCCAGCTAATGTGGAGTCCGCCCACACGTGGGCCCAGAGCCTTGCAGAGGACCCAGCAACCCTGGCACCAGGACCCTGGAGCAGCCACACAGACGCAGCTGTCCTCCATGTGGGCTTGCTGGAACGTGCCAACAGTCCCAAGGGCCCCATGGGGGAAGAGAGGCATGTGGGTGCCTCGGCATCGGTGGGGCTGTTGGCAGACCTCTGGAAAGCGCTGGTGCCCACATGATGCAGGGCAGTGTCTCCTTGGCAACCAGGGCACACATCTTCCTAGCAGGCAGTTGGCAAACCCAATTCTGGGGTCCCCGTGCGGTGGGCGGGGTGAGCGACACCTCTCTCCTGACCTCGCCCAGCACGCAGTATTGATTCTTGAACAAACTGAAATTAGGGGAGGATGTAGGTTCCCTTTGCTGAAGAGCCCGATGAGCACACCTTCAGCCAGGGCTGCCTAGTTCTTCCTGTGTGCTAGGTAGACGCACGTCCTTGGCAACGGCTGCTGCTCTTCATAAGGAGCTGGCACAGCACTTGCCCCCATGGTCCCAGCTGCTCCCCAGGGCAAGGTCACTTTCTTCACTTCCAAGTCATCATGTAGCTTGTAGGGAAGACAACTTGTGACTTGACGCTCCTCTAAGTCTGGTCACCTCTGCTGTGTGAGGCTCACCAGGGGTTTAGCACCAGGCGGGGCCCTGGGGGTGGGAATGCAGGGAACCAGAGGCAGGGCAGGCCACAGGGCACTGAGCGGAAGGTGCGCAGCCTGCACCCAAGGCTCCCAGAACCGTGCCTGGTGCCCAGGCCTTCCCGTGGGTATCTTGACCCCCAGAGCACTAAGCAGGTGCCCAACATGCTCAGGTGACAAGCTGCCTGAGGACTCCTGAGGGAGGTAGGTGGCAGCAGCAGGAGCTGGGGCCAGAGGAGGAGGGGAGCAGTGGGAGCTGGCAGTGCCACTGGTGTCCACTGGTCATCTGGCAACTTCCCTCTGCCCAGCTCTGCCCAGGCCTCTCCACCAGAGCTAACAGCCTCCACAGAGGTCAGAAGGAGGAAGGTGGCAGATGATACATAGTCCCTGGGCCACAGGGGCTGTGCCGCCAGTCCACAGCCCAGCTTCCACCCCCATCGCAGCCCACCCCTCAGCCCTTGAAATTGGTGACCCGAGAAGACGGCTCCCTGCCTTGTCCGGTGTTGACCCTGTCATTCATGAGCACAAAGCCCTATGAACCACTGGTCCACATGCCCTGCCTCCCCAGGGACCAGGTCCCATGGGAATGAGCTGTCACTCCCTCCACCTCAGCTCTGTCCTTGGTCTGTGCCCTTCCAGTGCAAGGACCCCAAGCGGCCAAACAGGAATCCCAGCCCATGGCCCAGAGCCCATGTGGCCTCTCCACAGCAGCCAGGCAGGGGTGGGCTGAGCGCACAGTGGAGGTGGAGGCTGTGGGCTGAGAAGTGGGTCCCACTGCTCTCCCCAAGCCCAGGCCGCGCGGTCCCTCTGATTCCTGCCACGCTGAGCACACCGGGCCCTACACTGAGCAAACGGACACCTCCAAAGGCAGGGAGAAGGTAGCAGGCTGGGAGCCCTGAGTCCCAGGAGTGACTCTTTCCTTGTAGACTCCAGAAAGACAGAAGACAGCAGCCCACAGTCCAGCAGATGTAGACCAAGAGCCACAGCAGCAGAGCAGAGGGCAGCGGGTAAGCCAGGAAACGTCTGGGCAGGAAGTGTGCACCCAGCAAATGCCAGGACCACTGCGCCCTTTACCCACACCAGCAGAGGCCCGTGGGACTGGATCCCCAGGCCAGGCCATAGCTGTGCACCCCAACCCCAGTGAAGTATCACAGAAAGCTCTGGGTGGGAGCCAGATACCACAAATGAAACCTGACTCATGGGCAAGCACCAAGGAGCGACCCGCAGAACAGTCAGGTATTAGTCTCTCTACACTCTGCACACATGGAACAGCACGCTGCACACATAAAAAGAGCGCTACTACTTGTCGATTAAAGAAACTAATTAAAAGAACACTACAGGTGAATAAAAATAGAATTCTAAACATTCAAAAAACCAATAGGTAAAATAGGAAAAAGAAGACAGAGAAATAGCTAGGTGCATTGGCACACACCTATAATCCCAGTGGCTCGAGAGGCTGAGACAGGAGGATCACGTGTTCAAAGCCAGCCTCAGCAAAAGTGAAGCACTAAGCAACTCAGTGAGACCCTGTCTCTAAATTAAAAAATACAAACTAGGGCTGGGGATGTGGCCCAGTGGTCAAGTGCTCCTGAGTTCAATCCCCAGTACCAAAAAAAAGAAAAAAAAGAGTTTAAAAACAGAACAAAACACAAAGGCAGATGTGAGCCTAACATTGATAATCACATGCAATGCAAGAGGTCTGAGCACAGCAATGGAAAGGAGAGATCGTAGAGAGGTCCAGAAAGCCACCTGCTGTCTCCAGAGTGATGCGGGCAAGCTGTGAACAAAGGCTGATCAGGCAGACATCAACCAAGAACAGCCAGGGTGGCTGTCACGGTGTCCCGCCAAGTGGATTCAAAGCACAGGTGTTCCAGACACAGGAAGGACCACGAGGGCACTCAGACATAACACCAAGTCCAGCAGAGAGCAGGGTGCTGTGTGGAGGGCCAGGTCTCTTGCCAGAGGGTCAGGGCGTTTCCACTGAGCTTTGTGGTGGCTCCTGGGAGCCCTTCCAGGTAAGCGAGACCCCGTTCCCCTTCCTCACAGCTCCAGGCCTGCCAACCGCTGGCACCTGGCAGCCTTCCAGATGGCTGTCCCTGGCACATCCTTGGAGACACCAGTCTTAGGCCTGAGCTCAGATGGCTGCAGAGCAGCGGCTCACTCGGGCACCCCGGCCACGTAGTCCTCTCTGCCATTCCAGAGCCTGCCCCTTCACTGGCACAGGGACCCCAACTCCATGGCACTGCTTAGCATCAACCCTGGCCCATAGAAGGCAACCTTCCCATGCAGGTGTGCACCCTCCTACAGCCCAGGGGGTGGCTGAGTGAGGCCACATCAGGAGCGCTGCTGTGTACAGCACGCCCCCATCCCCACACCACGCACTCCCCAGTGAAGGCGGGCAACCGGGGTGGACCGTCCAGGGACCTCCATCAGAAGCGATGCCTTCTCTGAGCTCTGCTGAGAACTGACTGTGGGCTTCGGGCCGGGGCCGCGGACGGCGGGGGCATTCTCCAGGAGTGGGGCACATGAACCTCACGTACAACTGGCTGCCCTTGACAGGACTACATAGACCTCATCAGAGTCAAGAGACGCAGTCAGTGCCAAGAGGGAAGTCGGCCCTTGCGGTCTACAGAAGGGAGCAGGTGCCACGTCAGAACTGGGCTGAGGACCCAACCCACACACTGGACAGGCACATCTCTCCCTGGAAACCGGGGAAACAGTGGGGTCCCGCAGGCTTGTTAGTAGATGGTCACCCAGCACACGCTGCATGGCAGGGTGTCTCCTGTGGTGCTCATGGGCAGGCACTGCCCGAGACTGAGGACCACTCAGGTACCTATAAAACACCTTGAGGGCCGCATGAGAGAGCTGCCGGCACCTGGCTTCTCCACTGGGGGTCACCTCCAAATGAAGACCTAGGCCCTAAGGCTGTGGGATTTCACTTTCTACTACGGCTGGTGAAATACTGATATTTGTGTACCTTTTAATAGTTCTTCATTGTCTTCCATCTGGCTTCAGAAAGTCATTCCCATTTTTATGCCTTAAGATTAACTGGTAGATGACAGTGTAACTTTTTTACCTTCTCAAGCAAATTGTTCATGTATTTAGAGAATTTTTCATAAGAAAAAGAAAATCTCTACTTCGTTTTAGTTTCCACCGTCTAAGCCAGCGGCTATCAGTCCATACCTCCTTTGAGCCCCTTGCAAGGTGGACCATCCTAGGCTCCTCAGGTTGACAGGCAGCCCAGCCCCAGCCCACCTCCCAGGACTAGTTCTAAGCAGATGGCCAAGCCACCTCAGAGCCACACTCCACCTCCCATGGCTGGTTCTAGCAGAGGCCCAACCGCCTCCCATGAGTGGTTCTAACAGGCCCCACCCACCTCCCATGAGTGGTTCTAACAGGCCCCACCCACCTCCCATGGCGG
>PVHX01017796.1:0-38842 GCA_004024805.1 Geosciurus inauris | reverse complement strand
GCTTACACACACACACACCTGCCCTGAGCTGCAAGGCATCCCTGTGTCCTGCCTCAGTCACCTGTCAGCCCCACCCCATTTTAGCCTGGAGGTCTTTCTGCCCTTTTTTTTTTTTTTTGGTACTGGGGATTGAACTCAGGGGTCCTCAACCACTGAGCCACATCCCCAGCCCTATTTTGTGTTTTTTTATGTAGAGACAAGGTCTCACTGAGTTGCTTAGCACCTCGCTGTTGCTGAGGCTGGCTTTGAACTCGCGATTCTCCTTTCTCAGCCTCCCTAAGTGCTGGGATTACAGGCTTGAGCCACCGCACCCGGCTTTTCTGCCCTTTGTTACTTGATCTAGAGAGGCTTCCAGGCCTCCGCTCTGGGTCCTGCCAATGTCTCTTCTGGGTGATGATAATCTTGCGTGCCACCTCTCATCCAGGCTGCAACCATCTCTCCATATTTTACTTTATCATCTGCCTACATTTCATGTTATTGTTTCAGTGGCCATATTGCATAATCGTTATGTTGAAAGATGAGTAAGGACAGACAGATGACCAGGTGTTAAATGTCCAGAGCTTCTAGCTATAAACCATGAGCCAGGATAGCAGGATACCCCTCTTCCATCTGATTCCCCACAGGGTAGGTCTGAGATCATGTCAGGTGCCTGGGAAAGGCCTGTGTGATCCGGACAAGGTCAGGCAGGTCCGGAATGTTCTTATCCCATACTGCCTTACCCAGAGGGGCCTGGATAGGCCACAGCCGGAAGTTCTCGGGGCTGGCTGAGGTAGGCTGTCACTGCCCTCGGACTTCAGAGAAGGCCTAGAAGGGAGCTGGGTGCTCAGGGGACATTTGGCTTGAAGGCACGAAAACCTTTGAAAGTAGTATTTATTTGTAACAAAATTTAACAATGTAGAAATGGAGTAAAACATAGAATAACATAGAAATAAAATAAAGTGAGGGAGCTGGGGTTGTGGCTCAGTGGTAGAACGCTTGCCTAGCACGCGTGAGGCACTGGGTTCGATCCTCAGCACCACGTAAAAATACATAAATAAATAAAGATTTTTTTAAAAATAAAAAAATAAAATAAAATAAAGTGAGGGCCAAGGGCATAGCCCAGTGGTAGAGCATTTGCTTTGCATGCATGAGACCCTGGGTTCCATCCCCATCACCACCAGGAAAAAAAGACATGATTCAGTTGAAACGAAGCCCATTGATAGTGACTAAAATGCTCTCCCACTCTCTGGGCCATTCCAGCAAATAACTAAACCCAAGGGAGGCGTCATGGGAACTCTCAGTGTATAGTCGGCTGGTCAGAAGTATGAGAGGCCCCTGCAGCCTGATTAGTGGGTTTTTGTTGTTGTTGTTGTTTGTTTTGGTACTAGGTATTAAACCCAGAGGGCACTTAACCACTGAGCCACATCCCCAGTCCTTTTTTATATTTTATTAGAGACAGGGTCACACTGAGTTGCTTAGGGTCTTGCTCAGTTACTGAAGCTGGCTTTGAACTTATGATCCTCCTGCCTCAGCCACCCAAGCCGCTGGGATGACAGGCATGCGCCACTGTGCCTGGCCAACTTTCCTCTTATGAGAATACTTATCAGGCCGGGTGTAGTGGTGCATGGCTGTCATCCCAGCTACTCAGGAGACTGATGAGATTACAAGTTCGAGGCCAGCCTGGGTAACTTCCCGAGACCCTGTCTCAAAATAAAAAAGGCTGGGGATGAAGCTTAGTGGTAGGGTGTCCCTGGCTTCAATCCTCAGTATTATAGAAAGAAAATACATGAGAGAAGAAAAAGAAAGTTGGACATACAAAGAGATACCAGGGATCCTAGGGCACAGAGAAAAGACCACGTGAGGACACAGCAAGAAGGCGGACCTGTGTAAGCCGAGGAGAGAGGCCTGGGAAGAAACCAGAGCTGCTGATGCCTTGATGTTGAACTTCTAGCTTCCAGAACTGGGGGAAAATCCTTTCTGCTTTTAAGCCCCTAGGTCCATGGTCCTTTGTTATGGCAGCCCTGATAGACACATCCCCCTCCCCAAGCCACGGAGGTACTTACTTTAGCTGTTGGCTGTGTATCCTTATAGACTTTTTCCATGTGTATATAATAAAACATGGAGATTTACATGCATATTTTTTTGTGTACAAAGCTAGGATTTGGCTGTACACAGTGTTCCACAACTACTATGATATGTTTTTTGATTCACAGCATTTCTGACACCAATCATGTGTCAGATTCTGACTGATTCTCCAAAACCAACTGGGTGTCCTACAATTCAAACCGGTCCTGACACTAGCTACCTGGATCAAACCCATCCTGACAGTAGCTACCTGGAAGTAGTATCAGAACCCACAAGTGAAGGGCTACATCACACACAAGGTGGCCGCCATGTCAGCTCCCAGCAGCAAGCCCTGGACCTCCAGCGCTCTGACCAACAACTGAGTATAAATGGGGAATTTATAATCCCCCTCCTTAGGATCAGTGATTTGCTAGAAAAGTCCACAAAACTAGCTGGGTGTGCTGACACAAGCTTGTAATTTTAATGACTAGGGAGACTGAGGCAGGAGTATCCCAAGTTCAAGGCCAGCATCAGCAGTTTAGTGAGACCCTGTCCCAAAATAAAAAATAAAAAGGGCTGGGGATGTAGCTCAGTGGGAGAGCACCCCCGGGTTCACCAAGGAAATGGGGTTGTTGGGGAAGAGCTCACAGAACCCAGGAAAGCGATGTACTTTCTGAAGTTGCCCAGGGAAAGGCACGGGGTGGGGACCAGAGGCACAGTGGAGTGTCTTGCTTGGAACTCTGGACCTGTCAGTTAGGGCTTCTGCTAGGTGGATTGATTGTCATGGGCCATTGGTTATTTATTTATTTATTTATTTTTGGTACTAGGGATTGAACTCAGGGGCACTCAACCACTGAGCCACATCCCCAGCCCTATTTTGTGTTTTTTTATGTAGAGACAGGGTCTCACTGAGTTGCTTAGCGCCTCGCCGTTGCTGAGGCTGGCTTTGAACTCGTGATTCTCCTGTCTCAGCCTCCCTAAGTGCTGGGATTACAGGCTTGGCCCACCGCACCCGGCTTATTTCAGAGGTTTTAAGGAGCTCCCAGGATGGAGGCCAAATATGCATTTCTTATTATATCACAATATCACAGTGATATAATATATATAACATATTATATATAATAATAATATAACAGTGACTGACTCTCTTCATTCCACTGCACGTTTGGGGATGTCCACATCTACCCAAACGTTCTTTCTGTCTCTAACATTCCATCCTGTGGAGGCAGCATTGTGTTTTTGGGTATCCTTCGTGGTTGGACATGTAGATGGTTTCTGTTCCTTTTGCTGTCCCAAACAGGGCTACAGTATACACCCTCAGCTCCCAGGGTGGATTTCCCATGAGCTAAATTCCTAAACTAAATTCAGAGTTGACACAGACATTGCTGTCTACGTCCATACCACTCTGAACACACCTGGCTCACCAGATGCAGACATGGCTAACTGTACCTTCCCACCAGAAGCCCAATAAAGGACCCCCCCACACACATTCTCTTTCTTGGCATTTCTCAAGAAAATTGCTGGTGCCGGGTATGGGGGTACACACCTACTATCCCAGCTACTCAGGAGGCTGAGGCAGGAGGACTGCAAGTTCGAGGCCAGCCTGGACAATTTAGTGAGACTGTGTCTCAAAATAAAAATTAAAGGCTAGGGATGTGGCTGAGTGGGAAAGCGCTTGCCCACCATGTGTGAGGCTCTGGACTCCATCCCCAGCACACACCCCCCAACACACACACACACAAAAACAGCTGCTGGAAAAGAGAAAGCAGGGTTGGGACATTGGGATCTGCAGGGACTGACTCATTTGACCTGGAAAAGAATGAGCAGAATGGGGAGTGAGGAAGTCCAGAGGGAAGGTCAACTTTCTGGGAGAGGCTGAGGGCCCCAGTGGGGGAGTGGAGGGAGGTCATTTCCATTCGCTCATTCAGCAAACATTTATCAGGCACTGACCAGAGGCCCCATGTTGGGGTTGTGAAAATAAGAGAAAATCATCAAGTAACAAATGTGGAAAGAGCCTTTTGAAATGGAGTCAAGAGGCCATTAAGAAATTCCAGCTGCTGACAGAAATGTGAACTTTGGTCACCTCTACCCTTTGACCTTAGGCATCTGGAACCACCTCAATATGGTGAAAATTACACTGTGCTCAGAGGCCCACATGCATATCAAGACGTTATGGACTCTTGGTCCTTTGTTTTGTTGGTGGTACTACCACTGAACAACATCCCCAGCCCTTTTATTTATTTGGAGAGTCTCAACCCTGCTTTCTCCTTTCCAGCAGCTGTTTTTGGGGGGGGGAGGGGTGCTGGGGATGGAGTCCAGGGCCTCATACATGGCAGGCAAGCGCTTTCTCACTCAGCCACATCCCTAGCCTTTACTTTTTATTTTGAGACACAGTTTCACTAAATTGCCCAGGCTGACCCCAAACTTGCAGTTCTCCTGTGTCAGCCTCCTGAGTACCGAGTTTATAGGCGTGCGCTGCTGATTCTGCAATAGACTCCTGTTTTGTGGATGTTTCTGTTCTGTTTACACATTCTTTATCTTCTGTAGGTCATGGTCACATAGCCCCTGTTCCTGCTCAGTCTATAAGTTCCCCCTCTTCCTGCCTTCCTAGGAACACTGAGTCACAGCTGTCTGAGCCCCTGTCTCCTAAGATTCCCAAATAAAGTACCCCTCCTTTTTATTTGGTGCTGGAGATGGAACCCATGGCCTTAATAACCCAGCTCTATTTAATAAGGTTTTTTTTTTTTTTTTTTTAAGAGATGGAGGTCTAGTTATGTTGCCCAGGCTGGCCTTGAACGCCTGAGCTCAAATGATTTTCCCACTTCAGCCTCCCAAGCAATGGACCAACCACAGGCATGAGCCACTTCTAGCTTTATTTATTTATTTATTTATTTATTTATTTTGGCACTGGGGATTGAACTCAGGGATGCTCTACCACTGAGCTACAGCCCAGACCTTTTTATTTTTTATTTTGAGACAGGGTCTCCCTAACTTGCCCATTCTGGTCTCAAATTTGCCATCCTCCTACTTCAGCTTCCTGAGTCACTGGGATTACAGATGAGTACCACCATGCCTAACTAGTTCTAGACTTAGCCACTACTTCATTCCATAAAGCAGAATAAGTAGCCAGGCGCAGCGGTGCACGCCTGTAATCCCAGCACTTAGGGAGGCTGAGACAGGAGAATCGCGAGTTCAAAGCCAGCCTCAGCAACGGCGAGGCGCTAAGCAACTCATTGAGACCCTATCTCTACATAAAACACAAATTAGGGCTGGGGATGTGGCTCAGTGATCGAGTAACACTGAGTTCAATCTCCAGTACGGAAGGAAGGAAGGAAGGAAGGAAGGAGAATAAGTGTTTCAGTGAGCCAGGCAGAAGGGATTTGGCCCCTTTTACAGACACAAAGGGGCTGAAGAGAGAAGAAATAAAAAAGTGGGTTGGTCATTGCATTTACCTTCCTAGTAAAGTGGAGCCAGGGAGACAGAATAATAGAAAAATTAGCTCAGATTACAATAATTCATCTTTTTGTACGTAAGGATTATGTCAAAGGGAACATTATCATGCCAATTGAAACCTGTCTTTCTGGGAATTTGTTCCCTCTCTAATCCTGATTTCTTGGAAGGTCAGATAAACAGCTTAGTTGCAGCTTGGTGACCTGGAACTTTAGCCCGGGTGACTCCATTTTAATTTTCAGTCTGGTCTGTTGGGGCCCAGTGCAGGAGCTTAGTTCAAAACAGTGCCTCCTACAACTTTTATTTAATTGAAGGAAACATGGTCCCTGCCCTCATGGAACCAGCATCTAGTGTGGGAGACCCAGGGTAAATAGTATTCATAGACACAGGTCACTGTGCAGAAAAAAAACAGAATGGCTAAAGCACATGGAAGCAGGGGGTTGGGGTGTCCCCAAGAGGGAGGCAGACCTGCAGTACTGACTGGTGACTGGGACTGGGTGCTGAACACAGTGGGGTTGCAGTGAGGGAGCAGAAGTTCTGGTTTAAGAGGTGCCTCTGACTGCTGGGGGAATGGACTTTGAGGAAGACTGGCCACTGGTAGCCATTAGAGGTAAGTGTGAGACAGAGCTGGACAGTGGGGGATGGAGCCCACAAGGGAGCATGGGAATATCTAAGTATAGAGAAAAGCCCTTGGAGATGACTTTGCTGGGTGTCTGCTGCTGCGGGACAGCCCTTCACTACCTTGCTGTGGTGGATGGACACAGTGGCCATTTGTTGTACCTTGTCATTTGGGATTCGGTCAGGGCTCAACTAGGTGATTCTTTGGCTTCCTGTGACCTCTGCAAGGGTCACTCAGTGTGATTCACTGGAGGCCAGGCTAAGCTGGAGTGCCCAAGACACTTGGATCTTGGGCTGCGATGGCAGGAACAAGTGGCTCTCTATGTGGTACATCATGGCGGCCTCAGGGCAGTCAAGAGTGAGTGTCCCAAAGTGGGCAAGGTGGTGCACACCTGTAACTCCAGTGATTCAGGAGGCTGAGGCAAGAGAATGGTAAGTTTGAGGCCAGCCTCAGCAACTCCGCAAGACTGTGTCTCAAAATAAAAAGGGCTGGGGGTGTAGCTCAATCCCCAGTTTAAAAAAAGAAAAGAAGCCGGGCGCGGTGGCTCAAGCCTGTAATCCCAGCACTTAGGGAGGCTGAGACAGGAGAATCGCGAGTTCAAAGCCAGCCTCAGCAACGGCGAGGTGCTAAGCAACTCAGTGAGACCCTGTCTCTACATAAAACACAAAATAGGGCTGGGGATGTGGCTCAGTGATCAAGTGCCCCTGAGTTCAATCTCCAGTACCAAAAAAAAAAAAAAAGAAAAGAAAAAGAAAAATGAAAAGAAAGGCCCCTTTTTACATTTCTCAACCTCAATCCTATTGACATTTGGGACCAAATAACTGTAGGGAGCTGTCCTGCGCTGTGTAGGATGTTTGGCTGCATCCTTGGTCACTAGCTCAGACACATACTATCAACCAAAAGTGTCTCCATGCTGGGCGTGTTTTATGCCTGAGGTCCCAGCTACCCAGGAAGCCATGGCAAGAGTATCACTTGAGCCCAAGAGTTGCAGGACCAGCCTAGGCAATATACAACATCTATCCTAAAAAATAAAACGTAAAAAAGTAAATGAACAACAGTGTCTCCAGACGGTGCTGAGTGTCAGCTAAGGCCGTAACTGCCCTGGTTGAGAACCACCACCTTGGGATCCCAGAAATTCATCCCCCAAAACTGAGGTCCTGTCCCCAAATGGGTGGCCCCAAGTGGGCAGATCATGTAATTCCCTAGCCTCTGTGTGGGGTTCTAGTCTCCTATTAGGGCTGATGTAGAGGCCCCCATTAGACTTGTCTCCGTGGTACCTTGAAGGACAGAAATTCCTATCCCACCCACCATCCACCCCCAGCCTCACACAGTACATGACCTGGGTGCCCAGGCTAGGGGGCCCCTTGCAGAGTGTCTTACAAAGTTGTGTCCTCTGACTCTGGCCGCCAGCTCAGCAAGCTAACACTCCTTCCTCCTTCCCAGTCAGAGATCAGGGCAGCTGATGGGGAACAGAGGGGTTGAACCGGCTGACGGATTTGCTGACGGGATCCATGAGTGAGAAGAGTCAAGGATGCCTTCACAGTTTTCACACTGAAGCACCGGAAGGACAGGGATGCCATTGATAAGGGCGAGTCAAGGGAAGAACAGGCTCGGAGAGAACATTGGGAGCCCAATTTCAACAAGTGGAGAAGTCCACCGGTCATCCCAGGGCAGATGCCAAGCTGGAAGAACAAACCTGGAACTCGGGAGCATGCTCCAGGCTGAAGCTAGAATTATGGGAGTCATCAGAGATGGTATTTATAGCCATGAGACTGGCGGAGATCACCCAGGGAGGGGGTGTGGAGAGTGAGGTCCTGGACTGGGCTCTGGTGCTGTCTGATTAATAATAATCAGATAATAATTACCATCACTTTAGTCCTTGAAGCATCTGGCATGGTGCCTGGCCCTCTGTACAAATTCACTGCATTGAACAGAACTTTCCCCCCCTACTTTATCCGCTACTGCTCCCAACTTTCCCCACTAATCAGGATTCAGTCTTAGTAAAGACCCGGGATGCTGGGTGCAGAAGTGCACACCTGTAATCCCAGCAGCTCGGGAGGCTGAGGCAGGAGGATCACAAGTTCAAAGCCAACCTCAGCAATTTAGTGAGGCCCTAAGCAACTTAGCAAGACTTTGTCTCAAAATTTAAAGAAATATAAAAAGGGCTTAGGGAGGCTGAGACAGGAGGATCGCGAGTTCAAAGCCAGCCTCAGCAACGGCAAGGTGCTAAGCAACTCAGTGAGACCCTGTCTCTACATAAAACACAAAATAGGGCTGGGGATGTGGCTCAGTGGTCGAGTGCCCCTGAGTTCAATCTCCAGTACCACCCTCTCCACGGAAAAAAAAAGTAATATAGAAAGGGCTGGGGATGTGGCTCAGTGGTTAAGCCCCCCTGGGTTCAATCCCTGGTACCAAAAAAAGAGACCTGGGCTTAAGATCACTCAGTTAAGTGGGAAACCTGAATATTCTCTAGGAGTTTCTTTTTTTTTTTTTTTAAGTCAAGTGTGGTCCATAGACCTCCAACATCAGCATCGCCTGGAAGCTTGTTGAAAGGGCAGAATTTCAGGCCTTCCCCAGATATTAAATCAGAATGCACAGGATTCTCAGTGGATTCAAGGCACATTTAAATATGAGAAGCCATCGTTTTAGTCATTGTAAGAATGTAGCTGAACACAATCTGATAGACAGAGGTCGCCTGGTCCTCTCTAGGAGTTTCTTAAAACTCAGAATGAAATCTTGCTCTCATGTGGAAGCCCGGGTTGTCTGGAATTCCCACTCCAGTAGCGAAAGTTCTCCCAGAATCCTGAGCTGCAACCAGCCCTCACCCACACGCTGAACTTCAACTATTTTACTTTTTCTGCTATTCAGAGAACTTTAAAACTGGGAATTTGCTCTGCAGGAAATCGGTCACACCGGTTAACCCCTTCAGTCTCTCACTCGCTTTAGGGAATTGTGGGCTCAAGTTGACTCCAAATGCAGCCCTCGACCTTTCCACCTCCTGAAGAGCAGAGGCACTGAAATAGCAGTATGAGTCACTCAGGGACTGTCATATGATGCACAGGCCGGGATGCCTTCTACAGTGAAACTCCTGTGTTCCAGGGACCTGGGCTAAGGAAAGGGGACACTGGCCATCCTATGTGGCTGCTTCCTTGTCCCCCTTAGGAGGGCTCCGAGTTCACCAAGAGGTTGGGAAAAGCCTGAGTTGGTGGAAATTATAAGAGCTCATGTTTTAGTGTTTCAAAGTAAATTTACCGTGATAGTAAAGGAGCTTAAGCGTCAGGGTGCCCCAGTTGCCCACCTTCTAAGATCCCACATCTCCTTTTTTAGTTCCAAATTTCCTTTTTTCAAAAGAAGCTTGTTTTCTTTCTTTTCTCCACTCCACCACCCCATACTGGGGATTGAACCAAAGGGTGCTTTACCACTGAGCTACGTCCCCAGTCCTTTCCTTTTTTTGTGAGACACAGGGTGGGGACTAAGTGTCCAGGCTGGCCTCAAACCTGCTGAGGCTCGCCTTCAATTTTTGATCCTCCTGCTTCAGCCTTCGGAGTCACTGGAATTACAAACATGTACCACAGCGACTGACTCAAAAGTGATTTTTGTGTGTTTCACTCAAACTGTTCACCCAGTGCTTACAATTACCCCCGACACCTAATAGGGTGTTTAGTACTATTTGATGAATCAACGAATGCCTACTGTGTTCCAGGTACACCAGGAACCCCAAGATAAAGGAAAACAGACACGAGGCCCTCACTGACCTGACTACGGTGCTGCTACCAAAGTCATTTACTTTGAGCAGAGAAGTGCACAGCCTGCAGTGCTCTAAAAGAGGTAACCACTGGACAGCTGTTAGTGTGCCTGAAGGGCGCCAGCTGTCAAGGAATCTTTTTTTTTTTTTAATATTTTTTTTTTAATATTTTTTTGTTGTTGATAAATCTTTATTCATTTATTAGTTATATGTGGTGCTGAGGATCGAAGCCAGTGCCTCAAGCATGCGAGGCAAGCACTCCACCACTGAGCTACAACCACAGCCCCTGTCAAGGAATCTTGATGGCCCATGCATCCTGAAAGGTGGGCAGTTACCCTAGTATAAGGAGAGTGAAGGAGTCTGCCTACTTCACGAATAGAGCCATTGCTGGGCGCAGTGGAGCACGCCTGTAATCCCAGCACTTTGGGATGGAGGCTGAGACAGGAGAATCGTGAGTTCAAAGCCAGCCTCAGCAACGGCGAGGCACTAAGCAACTCAGTGAGACCCTGTCTCTACATAAAACACAAAATAGGGCTGGGATGTGGCTCAGTGGTCGAGTACCCCGAGTTCCATCCCCGGTACCAAACAACAACAACAACAAGAAAACGAACAGAGACCTCATTGCGGCTGGAGTTTGCACTGCAGAGGACGGGGAAAGGTGGCGGGGAACGCAGGCCTGCTTCTGTGGATCCTAAATCCCATCCCACCACCTCCGAGGAATACCGGGTATGATATCTGCTGTCATTTTGGTTGCTGAGAATAGAAGAGACACAGCTGGTGGAGGAGCCACTTTAAACCCTGGGGAGGGATGGCACTACCCACAGCGGCAGGACGAAGACAGCAGGGCCCTAGACTGGCACCCAACCCCCTCCCCACCACCAGCCAGTAGGCGCCTATGTTCCAGTAACCACAGCGCACCCTGGAAGGCAAACCAGGCTTCTGACCAGCAGGTCCATCCCGTCACACCCCAGGCTCTTGCATGTCTTGCCCTGCTTCCACATTTGGGGCTGGAGCGTAAGGCCCTACCAGGCCACCTGGCCCACAAGTGAAGTAGCTCATTCAACCGCTTCGCTTCGCCCTTTCAGTGAGCGCTTCCCGCGGGCTAATACCGGTTGTATCCCCCTCGTTGCTCCAAACCCTGCACCCCTGCACCGGAGGGTTCAGAGAGGGTGTGCGGCTCTGCAGAGGACACCCAGAGGACCAGCGTTCCCACGGGGAGAACCCGGGCCTATCCAGCCCAAGCCCCGCACTTGCACAGCCTCGCGGCCTTTTTTTGAACAGTCAGAACCCAACAGCTGGAAGGCAGGGACGTGCGGAGCCCGAGACCGGGGCGCTGTACAGCCCGGGCAGCCATCGGTCAAGGGCCAAGCTCTCCTGAGGTCAGCCCCACGTTCATCCCAAAGGCTGGACTCCAGGTCCTACGCACAGGGGAGGGGAGGATCCTGTGGGTCTAACTCTCAGCAGAGTGAGGCGGGAAGCCGGCCCTAGAAGCCGGTCCCGCGGCCGCCCGAGTCACAGCGACAAGAGTGCTCGTGGCCTCAGACTCCAGTCAACCACCCGCCGGGCGAAACTAGGCCCTCTGCCGGGCAGCAATTTAAACCTATCAGCGCAAAGAGTTGACAACTCCCCGCCCAATTGAAGTTTTTTTTTTAATTCTGAAGGCAGTCGCGTCATGGAGTCCTGCAGCCCAATGAGAGAGGTGGAAATTTCCAGAAAGAACACGACCAATGGGCGCGGCCACGTCGCCCGCGATTGACGAACCAAGCCACCAATCCGTGTCGCAGAAGTCCGCTCCTCCCTCCGTTTGTAGAGCCTGCGATGGGCGGGGACTTAGGGGGAGAGTCCAATCCCGAGGTGCAGAGGAGGCAGGGTCGAAGCTATTACTCTCCAATGTCCAATGAGAGGGAAGCAAAGATGACGGGCTGGACTTGAAGCCAATAGTAGAGTAGTACGGATAACCTCCTGGAGGCGCTCGACCAGTGAGCAGGCGAGGAAGGGGCGGGCACCGGAGTCCCGGCAGCTTCTAGTAGGTTCCAGAAGGCGGCGCGTGCGGTTGGGAACGCGGAGCGGACGGGAACGCCGAGCGGACGGGTTCGATTCAACGGGGTTCCGGGCCAGGCTATGGAGCAGGTGAAGGGGGAGGGGCGGACTGAGGCCCTGGTACCTTTTGGGGTCCGACCGAGGCCAGGCCGCGGCGGAGAGGCGGGGTGAGGCGAGCGCCGGGCCCGGGGCACGCAGCTGCGGCGGGAGGCGAGGGCGTGAGGGCCGCGGCCGCAGGGCGGGAGGGAGTCTGCAACGCGGCCCGAGCGGGAGAGCGCCCATCGCCCCCTGGCTCGGCGAGGATGGCGGGAGGAGGCTCGGGTTCGGCGTGAGGCGGGCCTGCGGCGGGAAAAGGGGCCGCGGCCGAGCTCCGGGGGCCTCCCGAGAGGTAGGGTAAGCTGCAGGGTAAGCGGGGGGATGGCGCCGGCCGCACTGGAAGGCTGGAGGTGGGCGAGGGGCCTTAGCTGACACCGGGAGGTCTCGATCTGGGACAGAGCCTGGCGGTGGAGGAGCCACCCAGCACTTGGCCACGATGAAGTTGGAATATGCAGGGAGCGGGAACCGCGGTACCTCGGGAGTAGCTGAGGCTCTCAGCAGCCTGGGACCCAGTTGGGGAAATGCTCCTTTTGTGCATCTTGGGAAGGTCAGGATAGAAAAGTTGAGTGGCGCCGACTTTGCCTGATGCAGGGGAGGGTGTTGCAAAGTCCTTGGGAGAAATTGTCTCTACCTGTGTTTTACAAATGTATGCGCAGCCCCTCCCCCTCTTTTTGTCTATGTGACTGTGGGGTGACTGAGGCCTGACACCCTTGAAAGTCGGTTTCTGATTACACAGGAATTAGTAGCTGTAGACAGAGCAGCAAGAAGTTAACTTGCCTCCGCGCAGCTTTTGGGGGCCGAGGTGAAACTGCTGCTCCTGCTTTCTGTGACTTGGTTAAGTCCATAGTGGCTTACAGCAGAGAGGTCTGGAGAGGTTTTGTTGCATTGGAAACCGTCTTAGAGCTGTAGTGATTCATCTGGAAAAAGACAAAACGGTTCACTCATTTTGCAAAAAAACGCTACAAAACTGAACCTTTAGTGTGGTGTAGCTCCCGTAGTCAAAGCTGGAGCTTTTTTGTTAAATTAATGAAGTGGAAATGGAGATTAATAAATTTTTTATGTCTTCATAATCATTAAATTGTATCTAGGATTAAATAGGTTATGGTATAGGCAAGAAAAAAGTTTCTGGTATGTGACAAGAATAAGAAAGGCAGTTGCTCTTAACAAAACATTTTGGTTAGAAGTGCTGGGGATTGAACCCAGGGCCTTGAGTATGCAGTGTGCGCTCTGTCACTGAGTTACACCCCCAGCCCAAAATAGTTTTCTAAAAAAAAATCACACCAGCATTATAGAAGCATAAGTGCAGCAGATAGGCTATGATTGACTAAACCCAGGGGTGCAATCATATGTGAGGAATATACAGATGACTCTTCTTTTTGTTTCCATTTTTCCTCCATAAATAAACATCCACATTTACAGTTTGTTAATTTGTTTATTTTTAGGAGATGGGGGTCTCACTGTGTTGCCCAGGCTGGGCCCACATTTGCAGCCTCTGCAGAACCTCCTGCCACAGCCTCCCCAGTAGCTGGGACCACAGTGCCCACCACCATACCAGGCTTGTTTTCCTTTTAATCTGTGAGATCCATATTTTAGGAAATATTCAAGATGGACAGATTTAAGTGATGAAATACACTTTTTTTTAGTACTGGTGATTAGAACCCATTGGTGCTTTTACCACTGAGCTACATCCTCAGGCCTTATTTTATTTGGGATAGGGCCTTGTTTAGTTGCTGAGGCTAAACTGGAACTTATGATCTTCCCACCTCAGCCTCCTCAGTCGCTAGGATGACAGGTGTATGCCGCCAGGCCACCTCACAGTGATGCACTTTTTACATTTGACCCAATACAGATTTATAACTCTAGACATGTTTTTTTGGCACTGCCAGGAATTGAATCCAGGGCCTTCAGCATAGTAGGCAGCAGCTTTTCAAAGTTGGTCTCTGTAATACAGAAAAGCATTTTTCTTCTTTTTTTAGTTTTTCGTGTTTATTTTTATTTTTTGTGGCATTGGGGATCAAAAAACTTTGTTTTTTGTTTTGAGACAGTGTCTCACTTTGACCCTGACTGGCCTTGAACATGGTAATTCTCCTGCCTAAGACTCCTGAGTTGCTGGGGTTATAGGTTGCTCCACAACCCCTGGCTCACTCACTTTTCTTTTTTTCCTTTTTGTGGTCCTGGGGATTTCTTGTCAAGTTGCCTGAGCTAACCTCAAACTTGGAATCCTTCTGACTCAGTCTCCTGAATAGTTGGGCTTACAGGCATTTGCTACCGTACCCAGCTGAAAAGTATTTTTCACGTCTAGTTCTGACCTGCAGTGAGAAAGGAAATCAGTTTTGTAGGTCACAGCCAGCATTGTTTGTTGTTTTTTTGTGTCTGGGGATTGAACCCAGATCCTCGAGCATGCAAAGCACATGTACATTGTACCACTGATCTATCTATACCCTCAGCCCCTGTATAACACGTTTAATAAAACAATATTATGTACACTGTGCTGGTACTTTCTGTTTCACTTGCTCTTTTAAAATGCTAGTCAAGCCGGGTGCGGTGGCACAATCCTGTAATCCCAGCACTTAGGGAGGCTGAGACAGGAGAATCGCAAGTTCAAAGCCAGCCTCAGCAACGGTGAGGCTGTAAGCAACTCAGTGAGACCCTGTCTCTACATAAAACACAAAATAGGGCTGGGGATGTGGCTCAGTGGTCGAGTGCCCCTGAGTTCAATCTCCAGTACCAGACAAATAAAATGCTAGTCAAAAGCTGGGCATGGTGGAGTATACCTGTAATTCCAGCAGTTCAGGAGCCTGAGGCAGGAAGATAGGCAAGTTTGAGGCCAGGTTCAGCAACTTAGGTCCTGTCTCAAAATTTTAAAAAAGGGACTAGGTGTAGCTTAGTGGTAGAGCACCCCAGCACCAAAAATATAAAATGTTAGTCGTAGCTGGGCACGGTGACACAAGCCTGTAATCCCAGCACTTAGGTGGAGACAGAAGAATTATGAGTTCAAAGCCAGCCTCAGCAATGGGGAGGCTCTAAGCAACTCAGTGAGACCCTGTCTCTACATAAAACACAAAATAGGGCTGGGAATGTGGCTCAGTGGTCGAGTGCCCCTGAGTTCAATCTCTGGTACCAAAAAATAAATAAATAAATAAATAAATAAATAGATAGTCGTGACCTACAAAATTGATTTCCTGTTCCACTGAAGGTCAGCATTGGGTTTGAAAAATGCTCTTTTGGAATATAGGCAAGGAAAGAATTTCACAAAGCTGTTTCTTAGCACCCCACCCCCACCCCCCATTTTTTAAATTATAAGGATCTCACTTAAGTTGCTGAGGCTGGCTTTGGGCTTGGTATTCTCCTGCTTCACCTTCCCAAATTGCTGGGATTATAGGCCTTTGCCATCATGCCAAGCCTCAGGTGCCTCTTAACACCAGTTGAGTGAAACTTTGTGAAGTTTTGCCTTCATACTTTAATCCTAGGCTCTGCTGTTTTCATCCCTTGCTTGCTAAATTTTGGTAGTTTCTCTCTTCCTTTTCCCTTTTTACCCATGGGGGGGTTGTTTGTTAGTGTTGGTAATCACACCCATGGCTTCATGCTAGCCAAGCAAGCACTGTACCACTGAACCACATCCCTAGTGCTCCTTTAAGATCTCTTTGGATGAGGCCAGGCATGACACGCCTATAATCCTGGCTACTTGGGAAGATGAGGCAGGAGGATTGCCAGTTCAGAGCCAGCCTGGGACACTTAGTGGACATCCTGTCTCAAAAGTGCTGGGGATATAGCTCAGTGGAGTACCCCTGGGTTTCTAGTTTGAATCCTCCTTACTGGGGCAGGTGGGAAGTTGCTATGGATGAAAGTTCCTGATTGATGTGCATCAGGATTCCAAAATCACTTAACAGAATTTTTGGGGGGAGTGGGGGCGAAACTGGGGGCACTTTACCACTGAGCCACATCCCCAGGCCTTTTTATTTTTTTATTTTGAGACAAGGTTTTGCTAAGTTGCTTTAGCTGGCCTGGAACTTGCGGTCTTCGTACCTCAACATCCCAAGCTGCCTGGATTACAGGTGTGTACCACCATGCCCGGCCAGAATGCATTCGTTCTTGATATTAAATACACTGGGTCATGGGTGTCTAAAGACTGCTTTAGTAATTCAAATGACACCTTGAATCTCATGGATTATATTTGTACTTTGAAGGGTGCTGTGGGTGTATAATGGGTTTTCTAACCTTTTATAGGGTGATCTAATCCTTCTCTTGAAAACCCTTTGATTAGGACCCTGTCAAGGCCAGGGCCCTCATTCTTCACTTTTTATCACCTTGGTGTGTGCCACCTTGCATTCTGAATATTTGGGAGGATAGGGAATTTTCGTCTGCTTTGTGTTCTAATAATAATTAAGCCTTTGGGGGACCAGCTTACTCATTTAGGATCAGCACTAATCTACCATGTGGTGACATTTTACCACACCAATAAATGGAAAATGTTTATCTGATAGAAGGAGATAGTAACTGAGCCATGAGAATTTAGTGTGTGTGTACACAGCAGGGATTGAACCCAAAGGGGGCCTAGCCACTGAGCCATATCACCAGCACTTTTTGGTTATTTATTTATGGTACCTGGGATTGAACTCATGGGCACTCAACCACTGAGCCACATCCCCAGCCCTATTTTGTGTTTTATTTAGAGACAGGGTCTCACTGAGTTGCTTAGTGCCTCGTTGTTGCTGAGGCTGGCTTTGAACTCGCGATTCTCCTGTCTCAGCCTCCCAAAGTGCTGGGATTACAAGCGTGAGCTACTGCGCCCAGCTTTATTTTTTATTTTGAGATAGGATCTCACTAAGTTACTGAGGGCCTCAGTTTCCCAGGTCCCTGGGATTACAAGCATGCACCACTGTCCTGGCTCATGAGGAGCATCTTGCCATCCTAAAGCCTGTGGTGTGCATGGTGACTCCATTTCTTTCCTGATTGTCTCTCCCTATGGGGAGTGCCTCTACCAGTGCTCAGTTTATCATCTGTATTCTTAAGCATTCTGTGACAAAGGAAGTGGGGTTTATTAGTTGGTTTTTAGTGGTGCTGGGGATTAAACCCAAGGCCGTGGGCATGCTAGGCAAGTGCTCTGCCACTGAGCCACATCCCCAGCCTTCAGGTTTACTTTTCCATGACAGGAACATGTGGGTATGTTCTGGAGGGCTCCGTCAGCTCAACGTGAAAGAGGGGCTGGGGTTCTTACCAGTCCACGCTGACAAGAGAGCCACTGGAGAGCAGAGGTGGGTTTCTTGCGTCTTGCTGCCCCACCCACCCACTGCTGGCTCCCAAAGGTGTGGAGAATATGAGTGATGGCTCTTCCCTAACTTATAAAGTAACCTGTTTATTGGTAACTGGGGAAAAAAAGTCATCTAAAACTTGGAGACAGATCAAGCATATTATGGACAGAGACTATAGATTGCCGTTCTCCTCAGGTGAGTGAGCTGAAGGAGAAGGGCAACAAGGCCCTGAGTGCCGGAAACATCGACGACGCGCTCCAGTGCTACTCTGAAGCAATTAAGTTAGATCCCCTGAACCACGTGCTCTACAGCAATCGATCTGCAGCCTATGCCAAGAAAGGAGACTACCAAAGGGCTTACGAGGATGGCTGCAAAACCGTGGACCTGAAGCCTGACTGGGGCAAGGTAAACTTGGGGGAGTTAGGACTCTACGTTTTTCCCAGAAATGTGTTTTGGTAGTCAGTTTGATTTGCAGTACTTACTGGCAGGCCCTCCTGCCTTGCCTAATTGCCTGTTCCAGAAGAGTGATAAGTTTGTTACCCACCCAGCCCGCCCTATTTTGTGTTTTATGTAGAGACAGGGTCTCACTGAGTTGCTTAGCTCCTCGCCATTGCTGAGGCTGGCTTTGAACTCACAAATCTGTCTCACCCTCTCAGAGTGCTGGGATTACAGGCATGCGCCACCGCACCCAGCTCCTTGAGCGTGATTCTTAAAGACCATCCTTGGTGGTTGTATTGTCCTTTTTTTCTTATTGGTGTTCATGTGAATGTCTTTTGGTTCATAAAATACAGAATAGGTTTTTTAAGTTCATTTGGATTTAATGCTATGTCTTTTACATCCTTTTTCATGGGTTTAAGGGCTATTCACGAAAAGCAGCAGCTCTTGAATTCTTAAACCGATTTGAAGAAGCCAAGCGAACCTATGAGGAGGGTTTAAAACATGAAGCAAATAACCCTCAGCTCAAAGAGGGTTTACAGAATATGGAGGCCCGGTTGGCAGGTAGGCACCACTGTGTATTTTTTAAATGGGATTGATCATGAGGGCACAGTAATTCAAACGCACCAATTTCGTAATGGTGTCCTGTGTTAGATTTGTGTTGCTGTGACCAAAATACCTGACAAGAACAGGTTAAGAGGAGGAAAAGTTTATTTTACCTCTGCCTCTCAGAGATTCAGTCCATCACGCACTGGCAACATTGCTCTAGGCCCAAGGTGAGGCAGAAGAGCACAGTGAAGGCTCCGTGCGTGACGGGACGTGTGTGAATGTGTGTGTGTTTCCCCAGCATTAACATAGGAGCGTTTGGGGGCTCCTCATACCCAAACCATAATGTGTACTTTTCCTTTATTCCAACAGAGAGGAAATTCATGAATCCTTTCAACATGCCTAATCTTTATCAGAAGTTGGAGAGTGATCCCAGGACACGGGCACTGCTTAGTGATCCTACCTACCGGGAACTGATAGAACAACTACGAAACAAACCGTCAGACTTGGCCACGTAAGTGGAGGCAGCACATTGAGTCTAGAAGGGAACTGCAGTCCCTATGGCAGAGTGTTCCCTGGTCCCAGGCTGCTGAGTTTATGCCTTTGCTCTTTCTCCACTCGGTGGCGGGGGTTTATTTATTTATGTCTGTATAAGGATTAGGAGGAGCATGTATCACAATCACCTCAGCCTTGCTTTGAATCTGCAATGCCTCTTCCCTGCTCCTAGATTTTTTAATTTAATTTTACTTATTTATTTTTTTTGCCTGTAATCCCAGCAGCGAGGGAGGCTGAGACAGGAGGATTGTAAGTTCAGAGCCAGCCTCATCAACGGCGAGGTGCTAAGCAACTCAGTGAGACCCTGTCTCTAAAGAAAATACAAAAATAGGGCTGGAGATGTGGCTCAGTGGTCAAGTGCCCCTGAGTTCAATCCACAGTACCCCAAAAGAAAAAACAAGATTTTTGTTCCAGAGTGCTAGGGATCAAACCCATGGTCTTGTGCATGTTAGGCAAGCACTGCCCTACCCCTGAGTGACACCCCTGCCCTCTCCTAGGATTCTGACCTAGTACCAACCCCATTCTTTCCAAAAACAGCCCTACTGTCCCTGTTGAAAAGTTGATGTGGAAACAGAGTTGAGAGGAGCACCCGGTGTGGAGATTGCCTATAAATCTTGTACTGAAATCTGTCACTGTCTGAACCCCTGGCCCATTAGGTCGGATAGTGAGTTCTGTCTACAGTAACTCCTGTCTCTGTGTATCTGCTGACCTCAAGTAACACTTCTAACCTTTGCAATTTCAGTTCAAAGTTTTGAAGGGTTGAGTATTTTCCCTTTGTAAGGAGGGTAGAATCCAGCCATCCATTGAAGGGTGAGAAGCTTCAGTACACAGGAACCTGTTAGTAATGGGGGTTTAAGATCAGTCATGGAGGAGAATAATGGCTATTTTTCTTTTAAAAAATCAATACTAGGAAACTACAGGATCCCCGGATCATAACTACTCTCAGCGTCCTTATTGGGGTTGACCTGGGCAGTATGGATGAGGAAGAAGAGGCTGCGACACCCCCCCCACCTCCTCCCCCCAAAAAGGAAACCAAGCCAGAGCCAATGGAAGAAGATCTCCCAGAGAATAAGAAGCAGGTCTCTTTTTTTTTTTTCCTCACTGTCATGCATTTACAAACAACCAGGTCACCTAGAAATGTGTATGCTGAATGACAGCATCTATAGGTAATAGCTCTAATTTTTTTGAGAGCTTAGTATGTGCTAAGTTTATTATTGTTAGCTACTCAGGAGGCTGAGACAAGAGAAACACTTGAGCCTAGGAGTTTGAGGACCACCTGGGCAACATAGCAAGACCTTGTCTCAAAAGGAAAAGTTGCATATAAAAACAACACAGCAGGGGCTGGGGCTGTAGCTCAGTGGTAGAGCGCTTGCCTAGCATACGTAAGGCACTGGGTTCGATCCTCAGCACCACATATAAATAATAAATGAATAAAATAAAGATTCATCAACAACTAAAAAATATTTTAAAAAATTTTTTTTAAAAAGCAGCCGGGTGTGGTGTTTACACTGCCTGTGTATCCTAGGTGTGGGATTACACACCTGTGATCCCAGCCACTTGGGAGGCCAAGGCAGGAGAATTGCAAGTCCAAAGCCAGCCTCAGCAACAGCAGGGCACTAAGCAACTCAGTGAGACCCTGTCTCTAAATAGGGCTGGGGATATGGCTCAGTGGTCGAGTGCCCGAGTTCAATCCCTGGTACTAAAAGAAAAAACAGCAAAGACGAAAGATCAGTCTCACAAGAGATTTCCTAGTAATCATGTATTTTGAAGCGTCTTAGTGCGAGCATGTCCCCTCTAGTTAACACAGCTACTGCACACGGCGGCCATCTTAAGAACTGGATAAGACAAGATAGTGAAGTTGAGGATCCAAGTCCTTGACATGATCCAGAAGGATGTTGTCTACCTCAGTCCTTAGGCGTGCTGCCTCCTGGTTGGAAATAGTTTGTGATTGAAAGTTTGTCCACTTAGCAACGCTCTTCGAGCAGGAGGCATGTGTCTGAACAACTTTATTTCTCTACTCGTAACAGCAGATTGTTGCCAAATTTAGTACCTTTAAATGGGTGAGCGTTGGTTGCTCAGAGTGTCTCAGCTGGAAAAAGGCCCTCAGTGTGGGTGGTAGTGAGCTGTGCTGACAACTGCTGCTGCCTTTCTGGCCCCTTCTCCTGGTCCTTTCGCCACTTCCCTCTGCTGACAGCTATGACCTGGATACAGTCACATGGTGGAAACCAGGCTTGTGGCCACCTCTCAGTAAAACATGGCACAAAATGAGACTGTTCATTTGCCATTGCTTTGAGCTGAGGGAGTCTCCTCTACCCTGAAGCCCTTTCCTTTCTGACAAAGCCAGGAGAGTAGGTGGAAAGGGGGGGATTTCATGGGCTGGGGCTGTAGCGCAGTGGTAGAGCGCTTGCCTAGCATGCGAGAGGCACTGGGTTCGATCCTCAGCACCACGTATAAATAATGAATAAAATAAAGATCCATCAATATCTAAAAAAATATTTTAAAAAAAGGGGGGGGATTTCAGAGGAACCAAAGATAAGTCTTCGTTTTAATGGTTAGTACTTGATTGTGAATCTGTAGCTATTTGAAGAGGAGGCCTTTGTTGTGGAGAACTCGCCTCCTTAGGTGTGTTCCTTGTGTGTGCCATCAGTACCCGTGGCAGACCGTAGGTTCGCTCTTTGGTCTTCTGAGTTAGATGGGCTCAGCACTTACTTCTCCAAAACCCCCTCTAGGCACTGAAAGAAAAAGAGCTGGGGAATGATGCCTACAAGAAGAAAGACTTTGACACAGCCCTGACGCATTATGACAGAGCCAGGGAGCTGGACCCCACCAACATGACCTACATCACCAATCAAGCAGGTGAGGCCCAGAAGCCGGGTCAAGAGAGTTGGTAGGCGTTTTTTGAGGGAAGAGACAAGGACTGACTATTTCCTTCACCGTTCTGCCTGGCAGCGGTATACTTTGAAAAGGGCGACTACAATAAATGCCGGGAGCTTTGTGAGAAGGCCATTGAAGTGGGGAGAGAGAATCGAGAAGACTATCGACAGATTGCCAAGTATGCTTGACCTGGAGTGTCTGGAGTAGTGTGAAGGGTTTGCTGTCCAAGGCTTAAATAGCCTTGCATGGGGAGGGGGCTTGCTGGCCACTGAACCTGCCATGTCAGGAAGGGTCTGGAGGGCTGGGGTGGTGGCTCAGTGGTGGAGTACTTGCCTAGCCTCTGAGGCACTGGGTTCGACCCACAGCACCACAGAAAAACAAAGGTATTGTGTTTATCCTCAACTAAAAATGTTTTTAAAAAGGGGGAGAGGGGACTAGAAGGTGGTCACGGGATCCAGGACAAGGTGCTGCAGGGCAGAACACCAGGGCAGCGGTGCAGGCCGTCCTCCTGGTTGCAGGTGGTGGTATCCCTGCAGGGCTGACCTCATGTCTGTCTCTCCCCTCCGCAAATATTTTTCTTTCATGTTTACTAGAGCTTATGCTCGAATTGGTAACTCCTACTTCAAAGAGGAAAAGTACAAGGATGCTATCCATTTCTACAACAAATCACTAGCCGAGCACCGAACCCCAGATGTGCTCAAGAAATGCCAGCAGGTGAGTTGGGAAGGAATGGGGATTGTTGTGCTGGGGGAACCCAGGGTCTTGTACAGGTTAGTGCTCTACCACTGAGCTGCACCCCCAGCTCTGTGGATTTTCTTAACAGTTGAGTGTCATTGCTGTCACCGTAAGAGTTTTTAAGTAGCAGTGACTCTAGTCATCTTACATGATACTGGCTTTTTCACTTAATATTGACATCCTATGGGAAATAATTGAGTGCTTCACGAAGTCCTTTTACATTGGCCAAGATTTCAGCCTTTAATTGTGTTAATGTTTAGGACCAATGATGTTACACACCTGTGATCCCAGCTACTTGGAAGGCTGAGGCAGGGGAGCTGTTAAGTTTGAGGCCAGCCTCAACAGTTTAGTGAGACCTTCAGTAATTTAGTAAGACCTTGTCTTAAAATTTTAAAAAATGGTTGGGGATTTAGTTCAGTGATAAAGCACCAGGACCAAAAAAAAAGGTCTGAGAATCAATGCATTAACAGTTATAGTTTTTAATTGTAAGATAACATTCTGAATATACACCATTTGTCATAAATAACACAAGAAGGGGGCTGGGATTGTAGCTCAGCGGTAGAGCACTTGCCTCGCGTGCATGAGGCCCTGGGTTCGATCCTCAGCACCACATACAAAGCAATAAAATAAAGACATTGTGTCCATCAACAACTAAAAAAATATTTAAAAAAAAAAAAAACACAAGAAGGAGGTTTTATTCACGAAAAGATTGGTCAGGCCAGGTCTGATGGCACATGATGCCTGTAGTCCCAGCTACTTGGAAAGCAGAGGCAGGCGGATGACTTGAACCCAGAAGGTTCAAGGCCAGTCTGAGCAACATAGCAAGACCAAAACTCAAAATAAACAAACTGTTCAGGCATGTATCATAAATAAAATGTCTACATGGTGGGCATATTTTTGAATGAAGTGTACGTTAGTACCATTCATTGTTTGATTGTGTGCCTTGACAACGAGATGTAGAATGTTTTCTTGCGGCTCTGGGAATTGAGCCCAGGATCTCAAGCATGTTAAACCCACACACTGTACCGCCTAGCTACATCCCCAGCCCAGGATTGTAAGGTTCCTAAAACAAAAATTAAATCTTGCCAGTAGAACTCTAAAAATTTAAATCCCAAACGCTTAGCCTAGTGTCTAGATGTTTGTGGGAGTTTAAGTTACTATTCCAAGAATCTTTTTTCTTAGGCAGAGAAAATCCTAAAGGAGCAAGAGCGACTGGCCTACATCAACCCTGACCTGGCACTGGAGGAGAAGAACAAGGGCAACGAGTGTTTTCAGAAAGGTACCCACAGTGTCCATGGTGGGACATGCTAATGAACATGTGGGTGTGTGTCCTGGTCCTGACTCGGGCCACACAAGACCTGGAGGGAGAGGGTGGCTTACTACTTGTTTCAAAGGTCTGTTCTCCTTACCCAGGGGACTATCCCCAGGCCATGAAGCACTATACAGAAGCCATTAAACGGAATCCACGCGATGCCAAACTCTACAGCAATCGAGCTGCCTGCTACACTAAACTTTTGGAGTTCCAGCTGGCACTCAAGGTGAGATCTGGGAGGGTAGACTGATTGCTATACTGTCAACCTCTGCAGGAAGAATGGGATCGATCTCTCCTTGTTTTCTTCCATAAACAGATGATGGTTTTTGTTTGATTATAGATTGATGATGGTAGTACTCACGGGTATAAATTATGGGGCCTGTGTTTGCCCAGCTCTGGCCCTTGATGTTAGTGGTTGGGAGTGCTTGGGAGAGGGTCTCCTCACCACCTTCCTTGAGAACCTGATGCTTTTTCCTTTCCATTATCCTTTACTTTTTGTATGTATAGGGGGTGCTGGAAATGAAACCCAGGACCTTGCACATACTAAGCAAGTGCACCACCACTGAGTTAGAGCTCCACCCCCCCATAACTATTTCAGGTATACAATTTAGTGGCATAAAGTACATCCTCAGGCTTTTTCATCTCCTAAACTGAAATTTTCCTGGTCACCACTGTTCTATTTAATGGCTGCTCTAGGTACCTTACAAGTGGAATCTCACGTGATTTGTCCTTTTGTAACTGGCTGCTTCCACTCAGCACAGTGCTCCCTGGGTTAATTGATTCAGGACACCATATTGTCTTCCACCATAGCTGTGCCCTCTTTCCCTGGTTGTTTGATGTTGTCAGCTATGAGTAGGTCTGCCCTTCAGTCAAACCAAGTGTGTTCTCTTTGACACTGGAGAACTGTTCCGTGTCATTCTAAATACGAGCCACTCTGTTTTTGTTTATCATTTTGAGATAGGGTCTCACTAAATTGCCCAGGGTGACCTCACATCTGGAATCCTTCTACATACCTGGGATTACAGCATGTAGGCACCACACCTGGCGTGGTTTTTCTTTGTTTGTTTTTTTGTACTAGGGATTGAACTCAGGGGCACTCACCACTGAGCCACATCCCCAGCCCTGTTTTGAGTTTTATTTAGAGATAGGGTCTCACTGAGTTGCTTAGGGTCTCGGCCTTGCTGTTGCTGAGGCTGGCTTTGAACTTGCGATTCTCCTCCTGTCTCAGCCTCCCAAAGTGCTGGGATTACAGGTGTGCGCCACCGCGCCTGGCTCCTGCTTAACTTCTCAAAGTAACCCAGGGACCAAGACAGGCAGGCATGGCAGGGACAAAAACCACAGCCTCTCCGAGGACTTGATCAGCTGACCTGAGTGCTCCATGAGAAAAAGCTTAATTCCTTCTGTTTCTTTCTAGGACTGTGAGGAATGCATCCAGTTGGAGCCAACTTTCAGTAAGTACCTTTTCTGCTGCTTCCCTGCTTCCCTCTCAGGGCTTGGGGCCTGCAGTAGTTTTGCATCGTGTGAAGGGGGTTGGCATGGGGAGGAAGAGAGGCTGTGCCTTGGAGGCAGCTGGAAGTAGCACCTGACCTCTCACTGGTCTAGTCAAGGGTTACACACGGAAAGCAGCTGCCCTGGAAGCCATGAAGGACTACACAAAAGCCATGGATGTGTACCAGAAGGCATTGGACCTGGACTCCAGCTGTAAGGTGGGTTGCCACTGGCCTTCAGTGGTCCCACCCCTGCCTGTTTTGGGTTTTGTGTTTGCTCACTGGCTCTTGCCTCAGCTTCTCCTCACCCCTCTTCCCTTCTCCATGATCTCTGGTGTCTTGGACCTATTGCAGCAGTTAGCCAGGTAGTGGTGACGCCCTCCCCCTTTGTCTTCTGGGATGCAGGAGGCAGCAGATGGTTACCAGCGCTGTATGATAGCGCAGTACAACCGGCACGACAGTCCCGAGGATGTGAAGCGACGGGCCATGGCTGACCCTGAGGTGCAGCAGATAATGAGCGACCCAGCCATGCGGCTCATCCTGGAACAGATGCAGAAGGACCCCCAAGCACTCAGCGAGTAAGCCAAATTGGGGGGAAATGGCTGCCTTTGCAGGAAATGGACTGGGTGTGGTCTGTCTAGGAGAAATTGTGGAAATCTTAAAATGACTGGCAAGGTTGGCAGTGGGTGGTGAGATAAAGGAGGGGCCTCGTTGCCCATTAGTCCTGGGAGCTCGCAGTCAGTGCGAGGTCGGTTTTCCTGGAGAGGCCTGGCTGGAGCTGCCCGGGTGCCTGCCCAGGGTGTGAATTAGAGCTGACTGCAGGAGTGAGGAATCCTTTTTTAAACGCAAGTATCATTTCAAGCCACTTGTCTTTTTCCTCTTTAGACACTTAAAGAATCCGGTCATAGCGCAGAAGATCCAGAAGCTCATGGATGTGGGTCTGATTGCAATTCGGTGATGACTTGCTCGTCTCTTCCCTTCACCCTTGAGGAAAGGCGGGCTGGGATGGCAGCAAGCAGCATGGTGCAGGGGGAGAGGGAGGAAGAAGAGCCTGTCTTTATATTTATACATGCCTGCGGGGAGGACACAGACTCACAGCCGCGCCCTTGGGCCCTGAGCACGCGCATGGTCTCTTCACTGCTGTCCTTGGGTTCTGGGTCTCCTTCCCCCGCCCCTCAGTCGCTGTCTCGGCTGCTCCCCATAGTTAGTTATTTTTTATTTGGGGCAGTGGGCATATATGGGGAGGGGAGGGTGAACTTCCCAACCTGGGCCCCCGCTGTCTTCACATTGTTAACTCCACACCTTCTCCAATAAAACAAGCCAATCAGGTGTGGTGACATGCTGCTGTGGCCTTGAATTTTTTTCTCCCCCAAAAAACACTTCCACTCACGAGTGTCCCTAGATTGATGAAGGTATGTGGTGACCAGGCTGGAAACCTGAGCCTGGCCTTTTGTGATGGCCATGAGACAGACCCTTTCCTGGCTGTGAGCTCTGGTCAATTTCACAAGGTGGCCACTGGGTGGTGCTGTTACCCAACAACTGAAGGGGGCCTGGTGACACAACCTAGTGGCGCCAGGTGCAGGTCAACTTTGGGGTGGTCCCCATGCCGTGAATTCTCCATTCGTATCTCACAGTCAAAAACCAGCTGTACCGGGGCTGGGGTTATGGCGCAGTGGTAGCGTGCTCGCCTAGCACGCGGGAGGCACTGGGTTCGACCCTCAGCACCACATAAAAGTAAAATAAAGCTATTTGTGTCCACCTACAACTAAAAATAAATATTAAAAAAAAAAAAAAAAAAAAACCAGCTGTACCTAGAAAACTGTCCAACCCACAACTATGGATCATGAGATGCTCCTTCCTACCTGTCGAGAGACATACTGTCAGCTGCTCCGTTAGGAGCAGGAGCTGGTCACAGTTTGGGGAGCTTGCTGCTGTCGCCTGGGAGCTCACTACTAAGCCATACTTCATGGTTGGAGCGAACTTTCCTCAAGCCCTCTTCCTGTCCTGGGGTGGCTTCTGGGGCTGCAGCATACTTCCTCATTTGCTCCAAGAGCTGCTTCCTGGGCTAGCAAGATGCTGAGGCCAGTAGCAGGCTGCACTTTTGCCCTGGGTTTGCATAAGCCACTCTTCCCCTGGGAATCCCCAGCCTTGTGTCTGAGGGAGGTCCATTTCTGTCACTTAGGCTTCCACCTCTGGGCCCAAGAAAGGCCACCCGGCCTCCCTGGTGAAGTTACATCCTCATGCAGGAGAGGAGTGGGAGGATGTTAGGCTACAGAGATTGTCGGGTGACCCCTGAGGATTGATCCTCTGGTTAACTTGGGAAACACTGCAAGTAGCGCCATCAGTCACACAAAGCTGTGGGACATGGCGGAGGGAGGCTGTGAAAGGAGGAAAATCTTCAGTACTGGGGACAGAACTCAGGGTTTCATCCACCGAATTGCTCCCCACCCACCAGCTCCTTTTTGGAGACAGTCTTGTTTGATTGCCCAGGCTGACCTCCAACTTGAGATCCTCCTGCCTCAGCCTTCCAAATCTCGGATTCCAGGCATGTGCCACTGTGCCTGGCTCAGAACAATTTAACAGTTCGCCTGGGCAGCTCTGAGGTTGACAGGTTCAGGAGGAGGCTATTCAAAGTAGAAAATAGCACACTTTCCCTTGAGAGACTTTGGCTGATGAGGACAGCTCAGGCTGAGCAGATTGACCTGCTGAAATTTCTAAGTGACCTGGGTCCAACCCTTTGACCTCCATGGCTCTCCCACGCACAAGCCAGAGGTGTGGCTGGAGGGTCACATGGCAGGCTGGAGAGGAGCAGCAGCATATAGAGGCAGGCCAGCCCTCAACACCCATCAGGGGCTCCTCTAGCCTGAAATAAGTCCCTCCAAGTGGAGGGGGCCTGTCTGGTGTAGGGTCCACAGATGCACCTCTTCCTGTGCGCACTGGGGACAAAGGCTGGGGCCTCGCTGGGAGCCCTCCGTGCTGCCAGTGTGCTTCCTGCACCCAGGGCCAGCCCACCCTGGGGAGGGGCCAGGCCCGCCCTGCCATCGTAGGCCACAAAGACTGCCCTCTGAAGGAAGCTCCGAGAGCCCGGGAGGGAAGCCTTCCAGGTCTGAAGTGGCAGCCAAGGCCAGCGGTGGCCAGCGCTCCGCCCACCACCTGCAGCCCAGCCTTCTCCAGGCCAGGTGAGCTCCCTGCCCGGGCCCGCAGCCCCCGCCCGCCTGCCTCTCCCCGTGCTACGGGCCGCCCAGGGTTTGGGCCTGAGCTGTGGGGAGGAGAGCCATCCTGGGGCCCCAGCCCTGGCATCCCTGGATGAGCCCCCTCTTACTAGGCCTGTCTCCCCATCTGAGATGGGAGTGGGCTGGACAACACGGTCTCTGAGAGTCCCTTCCACTGAAGCCCCCGTGACAGTTTGTGGCATTGGCCCGATCATGGTGCGGCCCGCATCCTGCTACCACGGCAGGCACGCTGTTCCGTGGCTTGCTCCTCACCTGTCACCCGCCCAGGGCACCACAGGGGTTCTGCTTAAACACGCCTGCCCACCTTGCCTCCCTCACCCTCTCAGCAGAAGCAGTGGCCGTCATGGCGGGGATGAAGACGGCCACGGGGGACTACATTGACTCTTCCTGGGAGCTGCGGGTATTTGTGGGTGAGGAGGATCCCGAGGCTGAGTCCGTCACCCTCCGGGTCACAGGAGAGTCGCACATCGGAGGGGTGCTCCTGAAGATCGTGGAGGAGATCAGTAAGTGCCCCACAGCCCCCTCCTGCCCAACTCAGCACATGGGCGACTACAGTGGTATCTCTGGGTACTTCCGGGCTATCCCTGCTGCGCAGCTCCCGATAACCATGTCACAGTGACTCAGGCACCAGCTTAATCATTTGATTCCAAAAAGACATTTCCCCAACTTCCCCTCTTCCCCATCCTGCCTCCCTTCCACTCCAGCTGGTTCTGCTGAGTGCCCAGAGTCCCCAAGACGCAGATGGCCACTGTGCCCCATTCATCCCCTCCTAAGGACAGAAGGCAGGCCTTGCTTGGGCCCAGAGCGAAGTCACATTCTGAGGTCTGAGGGAAGGCCCCGGCTCCTGGAGACCCGGGGGGCCTGCCCCCACACTTCCTCCCCTGCGAGGCCCTCAGCAGCCTGGTGACAGGCCCAGCCTGGGTGGCTGGATGTGAAGGCCCTGCCCCCACAGGAAGTTACAGCAGCTTGCGGTATCAGTCTGGAGAGAAGCAGGGCCACTGACTAGGGGCTTCTCCTGTCCTTCCCTGCCAGAAACCGGGGATGCCCCTTCCTGGGAGGACAGCAGGACACCCTGATAGCCAGAGCTGGAAGGCAGACCAATAAGAGTCCAGCCAGGACCCTGGGTCCTAGGACGCCTGGGGTGGGGCAGCACAGGGAGGTTTCCTCAGGCCTGGCCCACCAGGTAGCCCAGGAGGGGTTGGAGTAAATGTGCACAGGAGAGGCCCCGAGATGGCCTGGGCACGGGGCTGAGGCAGGGAGCAAAGCTTCCAGAGGCCCAAGAGACCATGAAAGCAGAAGTGAGGAGCTGAGGTCCCCTGGGACACTGGGTGTCAGACTGAGGCTGAGAAAGACCAGCCAGGACAGAGGGGACTGGGGGCCAGTGGGCAGGGCAGGGGGCCTGACAGAGACCCCTGCTCTGCTGCTGCTGGGCGGTCCCGGCACTGGGGACACCCACCCCACCCCCAGTCATCCCTAGCGCCTCACACATTGGTTGATGCCCTGGAGGGGGCTGCCTCTAGCCCAGGCGGGACTTCCAGGGGAATGTCACCTCAGACAAGTCCTGAGAGGTGACCACAGTGGAGCAAAGCTGGGCAATGATAGTGAGGGCACGGGTCCTCTGCATCAGGCTGGTGAGGACGCCTGGAGCATGACATGACCTGCCACCAGGTGGGGTGGCCCCTCGGCACCCACAAGCCCTGAGGTCTCCACCAGGAGCCTGGACCTTACCCGGAAAGTGAAGGGCAGCCACCCAGGGTTTTGGCCAGAGACTAGCATGCTAAGGTGGACCTTTGGGCAGAGCCCTTTGGCAGCTGGTGGGGCAGGGAGACTCCAGGAGGCCACTAAGTTGTCCCAGCGAGAGGTGACAAGGCCTTCAGAGGGCAGGCACGGTGACGGAGGGAAGGTGGGTTGTGGAGGTGAGGTCGACATCAACTTGTCAGCAGCTAAAAGTAAAAAGCATGACGCTTGAGCCTCTGGGAGAGTCCTTGTCACCCAAGTACCCAGATTGGCATGGAGGAGCTGGTGAGGACGGGCACCTCGGTCCAGAGCAAGTTTAAGCCCACTGCCTCAAAATCTGGGCCTAGGAGTCACTGCATTTATAGCTCCAATGTTGGGCACATGGCCAGGTAAATGGAGGTGTCTAAAATGAGAGAAGCCACTGGACGTGTCCCTTTGCTGGTGGCATGTGGGTTTCTGGCCTGGGGCTAAGGACAGGGTCTGGGAGGGTGGTCCATTCCATGGGCGCTTGCACAGGAGAGACCAGGAAGAGGGCCTGGCTGAGGAGGGAGGAGGTCCTAGGCTACAGGGAGGACAGGCGGGGTGGAGTAGGGAGAGCAAACTGGAGGGGGCAGAGAGGAGGAGGCGGCGCCCAGAGTGAGGCCCGAGGGTCGACCAGGCGGACACAAGCTTCTTCTGGGTGGCAACACGGGGCGGTGGTAGGCGGGAAGCAGGCGTGCATTGGGAGTGGGGACGGGCGGTCACGGGGAGGACCTGGGAGGACCCGAGAGGGCCTTTGCAAACTGGAGGGGGCCGTGCTCCCAGAGCAGCTTTTCGTCACACTTTGTCTCTGTGCTCTTCTCTCAGTGGTTCTCACTCCTGCCGGGAGGGCAAAGAGACCTGTGCCATCCATGACTGTGTCCCCAATTCCTGGCTGAATGATGAAGGATGTATTTATATTTCTCTTCTGTATGGTCACGTGCCTGCATGAGTATGTCACAGACACTCAGCACCTACCATGTAGCTGGCGCTGGTCACTGTCCATGAGTTGGGATGTCTATTATATCTTAACAAAAAGCCTGAGGCCTAGAGAGGTTAAGTGCCTTGTCCAAGGTCACATAGCTAGTAACCAGTAAATGTGTACAGAATGCCTGCTGCTCCATGCCAGCAAATCCCAGGCCCCAAGGATTATAGACCTGGTCTCTGTCTCTTGAGCTCCTGAGAGTGCAAATGAGAGGCCATTAGAAAAGCAATTCTATAGGCACAGTGGCTCATGCCTGTAACCCCAGCGTCTCAGGAGGCTGAGGCAGGAGGATCGGAAGTTCAAGGCCAGCCTCAGCAGTTTAGAGAGGCCCTAAGCAATTCAGTGAGAACTTGCCTCTAAATAAAAGGGCTGGGGATATGGCTCAGTGGCTAAGCACCTCTGAATTCAATTCCTGGTACAAAAAAGATCAAAAAAAAACAAACAAGGCCTGGGGTTGTGGCTCAGTGGTAGAGCACTTGCCTAGCATGTGTGAGGCACTGGGTTCAATTCTCAGCACCACATATAAATAAATGAATAAAATAAAGGTCCATCAACAACTAAAATATATTTAAAAACAAACAAACAAACAGGTAATTAAGCCAGGAATTACTGGGGCACACACAAGGATCTAGCTATATGGGGGAGCCGAAAGGTCTGGAGTGCATGAGGTTGGGCCACTAAGGTTGGGGCAGCCAGATTCTGGGCTGAGGGACTCTCCTGGGAAGTGATATAATGCCTGAGCCCAGAAGGACCATCAGGGGTCAGCTAGCACAGGGCCATGCAGCTGTCACCTTGGAGACAGACCCCCAAGCCAACCCAGCCTGGCCCTGCCCTCAACTTGGCTAGAGGACAGTCACCCTGGTCATCCTGGGTTGTGCAGTGTTGGGGACAGAAGCTAGGAAGGCTGGGAAGGACCCTCCAAGACCCCTGTGTGCCCACACGGCCCTCACAGATCGCAAGCAGGACTGGTCAGACCATGCCATCTGGTGGGAGCAGAAGAGGCGGTGGCTGCTGCAGACCCACTGGACACTGGACAAGTACGGCATCCTGGCCGACGCCCGCCTCTTCTTTGGGCCACAGCACCGGCCGGTCATCCTGCGGCTGCCCAACCGGCGGGCACTGCGCCTCCGCGCCAGCTTCTCAAAGCCTCTCTTCCAGGCTGTTGCTGCCATCTGCCGCCTCCTCAGTGAGTAGCCCGGGCTGGGCCCCGGGCCTGCCTGCAGACTCCCCAGGAAGCAGTATCCCTTGCTCCCCTAGCCACCATCCCCAAAGTGTCCAGGAGTGAGGCGGGGGCCCACGGGCAGGACCCGAGGCTGAGGTCCCAGGTGCCCACAGGTATCCGGCACCCTGAGGAGCTGTCTCTGCTGCGGGCTCCTGAGAAGAAGGAGAAGAAGAAGAAGGAGAAGGAGCTGGAGGAAGAGGTGTATGACTTGACCAAAGTCGTCCTGGCTGGGGGTGAGCAAGGGCTGGGGTGGACAGGGCGAGGCCTGGGGCAGGCCCATGGCTGGGCCGGGGACAGGCCTGGCTGACCCCACCCGGCCTCCAGGTGTGGCGCCGGTGCTGTTCCGGGGAATGCCGGCTCACTTCTCCGACAGCGCCCAGACAGAGGCCTGCTACCACATGCTGAGCCGGCCCCAGCCGCCCCCGGACCCTCTGCTGCTCCAGCGCCTGCCCAGGCCCAGCTCCCTGTCCGACAAGACGCAGCTGCATGGCAGGTGCGCCCTGCAGGCCAAGCCTCCCCCACAGGGCCATGGGCCTGTGGGCTCGCCCTGCACTTGACCCTGTTCCCAGGCCTCTGCTCCCTGAGCCTGTCCCACACCCTCCCAGTCCCCCGCTGCCCGCATAGCCCTGACCCCACCTCTACATGCCAGGTGGTTGGACTCCTCGCGGTGCCTCATGCAGCAGGGCGTCACGGCCGGGGACACACTCTGGCTGCGCTTTAAGTACTACAGCTTCTTCGACCTGGATCCCAAGGTGGGCTGGGGTCAGGAAGGAACAAGGGCCGGGTCTATGAGATGGGGGGCCCTCGGGTCAGTCTTCTGGGCTCTGAGATGTTAGTGACTTGTGGGGGCCAGTCCATCTGTCTATTGGTCCGTCTGTTCCTCTGGGTATTGACTCCACAGACACAGGGCTGGACCTCGGGCTATGTCAACACAACTGGACACAAGTAGGTCTCAGTACCGGCTTCTCAAGGAGCCACTGGGAGCCCAGGACCCAAGACCAGTCAGACAGTGCTGGGCTCAGAGGGAGAGGCCCTGGCTTCTGGAGTGGGGGGCAGTTTTGCAGTCCCCCCAAGAGTGCTTTCTGCCCCCTTCTCTGCCTCCTGTCCCGGTCAGCAGTCCCTGTGCCCCGTGCATCTGTCTCAACAGTCACCAGGACCCCACAGGCTGTTCTTTTGACCTGTAATCCACTTCTCTGTCCCTCTTCCCGACACAACTTCTCAACCTAGTGACCCACAGAAGAACTGCCTCCAGAACCCTGCCTGCCGCTTCCAGCTCTCTGTGGTTCTCTCAATTCCCTCTTGTTCCTTAGCCAAACCTATCCTGGCGTCTTCTGTCCCCAGTCACACACAGGAAGTACATCTGCCCCTGCAGAGGTGGTGCCCTCCACCCATCTGTCCCTCCCACTTATACTTGGTAGTTGCGATGTAAATCCAACCAACCACCCTCCCGCTGGAACTCTCTTCCTCTCACCACCTCCTTTGCTGTCAGGGTGTCTGCCTCTCCCAGTGGTTCTGCTCAGATTTCCTGGTTCCTGCTCCTCCTTTCCGCAGCCACCGGTTGGTGAGCTGCAGTCTCCTTCTGGGGCCTCCTGTCTTCTCCCCCCACCCCCGCAGACTCCAGTCTCATGGATTTAAACATCACCCCGTGCTCTTTGCCTGTTCTGATCTGTCATTTCTGGCCCAGACTGGTCTCCCCAAGTCCCAGCAGCAGGGACCAGACTGACCCGGGGTCAGTCTGCTCGGGGTCCCCCTGAAACTTTCATGTGTTTATTGCAAAAACTCCTCACTTGAAACCATCCTGGACCCTTCCCCTTTCTTCCCTCAGGATCCCTCTGTGTGTCCTCTGACCCTCCCTGGAACAAAATTATCCAACTTTCCATGCCTCCTGCCTCCTCCCCTCTTGCTGGAGCCTCAGGCGTCTCTCATCAGAGAAGTCACTGCAGCCTCCCCTTCTGGGCCTCTCCTCTCTTGGCCTCTGCAACCTTGGAATGAACATTTAGGAATGTGCTGTAGGTCCTGTCGCTCCTACTTAAAGGACTCCTGTGGCTGCCTGGGCCCTGTGTGCCCTGGCTCTAGGCCCCTCTCTGTCCCAGCCACTCCCTCCCTCAGGGGCCTCCCTGCTCCTTCCACATCCTGCACCCTTTCTCCTGGGGATTTCCTCATATTGTTTTTCCTCTTTTCCCAACTTCTTTTCTTTCCCTTGATACTAGGGATTGAACCCAGGGGTGCTTTACCACTGAGCTACACCCCCAGTCTCTTTTATTTTTTGTTTTGAGACAGGGTCACTAAGTTGCTGAGGCTGCCTCAAACTTGAAATCCTCCTGCCTCAGTCTTTGAAGTCATGGAGATTACAGGTGTGCACCACTGCACCTGGCTGCTTCTTTTTTTTTTTTAAATTTTAATTAATTTTTAAATTCATATATGTTTTGGGGGTACATTATGGTAATTCAATATATGTATACAACGTGTAATAATCAAGTCAGGATAATAAGCATTTATACCTCTTCAACCATTAGTCATTTTTATGTATTATAATTTCATACCCTTCTTTTCTAGTCATTTTGAAATACACCATAGATTTTTTTTTAACCAACAGTTACTTTATTGTGCTAAAGAATCAGAAGTATACAGGGCGTGGTGGCTCATGCCTATAATCCCAGCACTTTGGGAGGCTGAGACAGGAGAATTGTGAGTTCCAAGCCAGCCTCAGCAATGGCGAGGTGCTAAGCAACTCAATGAGACCCGGTCTCTACATAAAATACAAAATAGGGCTGGGGATGTGGCTTAGTGGTCGAGTGCCCCTGAGTTCAATCCCTAGTACCACCAAAAAAAAAAAAAGAATCAGAAGTGCTGGGCACAGTGGCCCACACCTATAATCCCAGTAGCTCAGGAGGCTGAGGCAGGAGGATCACAAGTTTGAGGCCAGCTCCAGCAATTTAGCAAGGCCCTAAGCAACTTAGTGAGAACCTGTCTCAAAATAAAAATAAAAAGGGCTGGGGATGTGGCTCAATAGTTAAGGACCCTTTGGTTCAATTCCTGGCACAAAAAAAAATAAGAAGAAAAGAAAAATCAGAAGTAATACCCTCAACTCTTTTTTTTTTAATTATTTTTTAGTTGTAGGTGGACAGAATATCTTTATTTTATTTTTATGTGGTGCTGAGGATCGAACCCAGTGCCTTACATGTGCTAGGCGAGCACGCTACCACTGCGCCATAACCTCAGCCCCATACCCTCAACTCTTTATTCTTGCATTCCTGCATTTTTTTGGATGGAATATTTGTTATGATTCCCTTGTAATCTTCTTTATATTAGTTTATTTGCTCTACTTTTGTTTTTAGTGGTTGCTTTAGGGTTCAGAGTACACACATAATGTTACCATTAAGGAGTAGTACCTGGCTTCATGTGTGGTTTAAGAACCTTTCAAAAGACAATCCAAGCCAGGTGCAGTGGCACAGGCCTATAATCCCAGCAAATGGGGAGACTGAGACAGTAGGATTGCAAATTAGAGACCAACCTCAGCAATTTAGCAAGGCCCTTAGACTTAGACTCAGTCCCTTAACCCTTAGACCCTTAGACTCAAGTCTTTAGACTTAATGAGACCCTATCTCAAAATAAAACAAAAAAAAAAATGGCTGGAGATACGGCTTAGTGGTTAAGTGACCCCTGGTTCCATCCCTGGTACCAAAAAGTTAAAAAATAAAAAGACAATCCAGTTAGGTGCAGCGGTACAAGCCTGCAATCCCAAGGACTTGGAGGCTGAGGCAGAAGAATTACAAGTTTCAGGACAGCCTCAGTGATTCAGGAGGACCCCTTTCAAAACAAAAAATAAAGAGGGCTGGGGATGTAATTCAATGGAAAAGCACCCCTGGGTTCAATCTCCAGTGCCAAGAACAAAACCAAAAGATGATCCCTTCCATTTCCCCTCCCTGTCTCTGAGCTCTTGTTTCCTCCCTCCCTCCTTTCCTTCTTCCTTCCTTTCTCCTCCTTTTCTTTCTCTTTTCAGCACTAGGGATTGAACCTAGGAATACTATACCACTGAGATACATCCCCAGTCCTTTCTATTTTTTATTTTGACATGAGGTCTGGCTGAGGCTGGCCTCAAATTTGAGATTCTATTTGAGATTCTCCTGCCTCAGCCTCTTGAGTCACTGGTATTATAATCATTTGCCACCTACCTGACACTTCATCTCTCTCTCTCTTTTCTTTCTCTTTTATGGATATGCTGCATTTCATTTATCTATTTATCAGTTGGTAGCCATTGGGGTTTTTTCCCTGCTCTTTGATCATTCTCAATAGTGCTGCTACAAATGTTCACGTGCCTGTTTTTGTGTGACATACATGTTTATTTCTCTTGGGTATATGCCTAGGAGTAAACTTGTTCAGCCATCATTGCTATTGTTTTTGCTATAATAAATCAGCTTTGTTCTTCTTTTTGTTTGTGTGTGCTGGGGATCCAACCACTGGGCCTGCTACCTGCCAGGCGAGGGCTCTACCACTGAGCCACATCACTAGCCAGTGATCTTTTATTAAGCTTTCTATTTTGAAATAATTGTAATTATTATTTTGAGATAATTGCAACCAGGTCTGGTGTTGCACACCTGTAATCCCAGAAATTCAGGAAGCTAAGGCAGGAGGATAGCAAGTTCAAGGTCAACCTGGGCAACTTAATCAGACCCTGTCTCAAACTAGAATAAAAAGGGCTGGGATGTAGCTCTGCGGTGGAGCATCCCTGGGTTCAATCCCCTGGAGCTGCAATAATAAATTAATTAATTAATTAATAAAAGGGGCTACGCAGCTCAGTGATAAAGTGCTTACCTCACATGTACAAGGCCCTGAGTTCAATTCCTAGCACTACCTAAAGAAAAGGGGCAGGTGGGCAAACAATCAGAGATTTTGATATCTTGGTACCTGGATACATTTTAACCAGTTTTCCCACTGGTAACATCATAACCAGAATTTCTTTTTTTCTTTTTTTGGAACTCTTCCTGCCTCAGACTCTCAAGTTGCTGGGATTCTAGGCATGCATCACTGCACCCAGCTTTTTTGGGTATTTTCTGTTGCTCTATCTTCCATTTACTAATCTTTTCTTCTGCCATGTGTAATCTGCCATTAATCTCATGCCTAGAAGTTCAATTTTGACTTTTTTAAATAATTTCTATGTCTCTTCTTAAATGCTTGCCCTCTTCTCTAACCATCTTGAACAGGTTATGCTGGCAATAACTTCATTCATGTTGTTTGCTAACTGTGGCATCTGTCATATCAGGGTCTATTTGTATTGGTGTTTTATCTCCTTGTTTGAGTTGCATTTTTCTGTCGAGTACCCCTGAGTTCTATCCCTAGTACCTAAAAAAAAAAAAATTTGGGTCAAACTTATAGATGATGGCTGGAAGAGTTAAGTAGACCTAGCACATTTGTAATAATAATAACAAAGCAACTCCCTGTCCTATTTATCCTAGATTTCTGGTCTCTAGGGACTTTAGATTTTAACTGTAGCTTTTTATTCTAGTGTTCACTTTTTTTCCCCAGAGCCAGGTCCCCAACCCTTTTTATGTAATTTATTTATTTATTTATGGTACCAGGGATATAACTCAGGGGCACTCGACCACTGAGCCACATCCCCAGCACTATTTTGTATTTTATGTAGAGACAGGGTCTCACTGAGTTGCTTAGCACCTCGCCGTTGCTGAGGCTGGCTTTGAACTCGCGATCCTCCTGTCTCAGCCTTCCAAAGTGCTGGGCTCAGTGGTCAAGTGACCCTGACATGTAAACAGTGTTCTTAGTGAAACCCCGGAATAGCTGTGCTCATAGTTTCTTTCATAGATAAATGTTTTGGAGTTTATTGTTGTGGTCTCTCTAACCTGTGTGTATGTGTGTGTGCACCTTTTGGGGGGTGCTGAGTATTGATCCTGGGGCTTTGTGCAGGCTAAGTACACACTGTACTACTGAATGACATTCACTCACGGTCTAAATTGCTTTCTTCCCCCCATATTGGAGACTGAAAACCTGGGCCTTTGCACATGCTGGCACTTTACCATTGAGCTACATCCCTAGCCTTTTTATTATTTTGTTTTGAGACAGGCTGCTGAGTCTTGCCTCAGACTGTAAATTCTTCCACCTCAGCCTCCCAAGTTGTTGGGATTACTTGGCAAGTGCCACTGTGTCCAGCTAATGGTTTCTTCTTTTTTTAAAATATATCTTCTTTATTTATTTTTATGTGGTGCTGCGGATCAAACCCAGTGCCTCACGCATGTGAGGCAAGTGCTTTACCACTGAGCAACAACCCCAGCCCTAATGGTTTCTTTCGATAAACAACTGTTTTAAATTAGCCATTGATCTGAGGAGTGCTTTACCACTGAGCTACACCCCTAGTCCTTTTTATTTTTTATTCCAAGAAAGGGTCTTGCTAAATTGCTGAGGCTGGACTTGACCTTGTGATCCTTCCGACAGGCGGGTACACC